>JADNYI010000509.1:0-23790 GCA_015501065.1 Infundibulicybe gibba | reverse complement strand
AATGTCATTTGATTGTTGACAGGAACAAGCCGCGCGTCTTTGATTCTAAAGCGCACCATCCTCATGAATATGTCTAAACCGTAAAAAGCCAAGGGGGGGAATATCCATGGTGGAGCGTAGATCGTGTGATAGCAAATCGTAATGAAGAATGCAACAAATGATAGCGTGCTATCGCCATCACTCAGCACATTAACGGAATGGAACGCGTGGAATTACTTACTGAATAATGAAAAATACTTGATAGCACCATTTTCGGACGGGCTTCAGTGAGGATAAGACTATAACACAAAGGAGACCGAGAGCTGCAACCCCAGATGTTTCTTTTTGCTGTCCCAAAATCGGAAGGTCCCACACAAGGTGATTATTGATCCATAAGGAGCCGTGTAAGACGCCGCCGAGGAACATACAGCGGCCGGACCAGCGATGAATGTAATTCAGTTTTTCATAGCCGTTACCTGGGCCGAGTAGTAACGACAACACCGAGTTTTTCGTCGCGAATAAGAACACGACAGGTAGTTGCGCAATGGCCAGAAACCCTAAGCAGCATGTAAGGGACATTTCTTTCGTCGACCACCCAGCTCAACCCACCTGCACGATTGGAGTTATCAACTAATGGTGCGTCCTTCACTATACATACAAGGACGGTAGCAATGTATGCCGCCACAATAAATACTGCAAATGGTGCGAATTAGAACCATCACTGATTGGATAATCAAGAAATTCACACTGTCCGACGTTCAATTCGATGCCAGGCGGCGACCATAGCACACAAGAACCGATAGTACTTAGAATTCCTGTTAATCTTGATCGCCTATGTCTGACCTCCTTTTCAGAAGTCATGATCGGTTCGTATCTTTTACTGTCAAGATTCTCCGAGATTCCAAAGAGGTCCACGAAGGCGCGTCCAGATCGTATTGAACGTATAAGGTGTGGGGCTGCAAAAAGCACTGCCGCACCGACGCATGAGGCCCAAATGATAGAGAACTTGACCTGCCATTCGGGGTCCACCACGTATGAACTGGCGAGGGGTGATATTCAGTACCGGGTAATATTGTTCAAGTGAATCATACTTGTATTGCTGAAACTCAGCGGGAATGACGGGCGGGGTACCGGTGTCCGACATGCTAGCTCCTGGTGGTACTCAGTACGAGAGGGAGCACCAAAAGCTTGAGCGTTGGTTTCTTGGCTGAAAATCGGATGATAAGTAAAGACTCGGAAGGAGCCACAGGATGCATTATCCATTTATGGCGATAATGAGATTACATAACGCCTCAGTGAAAAAAACTTTTTCACTCTTGTTGACTCTTGTTATCCGTCGGAGAACATATTGAATCTCGAGTATACTGCCGTAATGATTATGAAGGACCTGAGTAGATCGCACTTAATTCAAATTTTATTGAAACTGAAAAGAGGAACATGGAGAAGAGGGAAGGGAAATGGAGGGAAGGGGGTGAGGGAAAGATAAGAGGCTCAATGAGCGTGGGCAACGCCTCTGATGTATCGGCCAAAAAACATCTCCCCAACGCCGAGACCAACAATGATTGAAAGGATGAAGGCGACTTGGAACGTCCTGGTTGATATTCCGTTAATATAGCAACCCAAGAATGACCGAGATGGACGTACATCACAGCCAGCATCAATATGAAATTCAGCGCCATCTGACCCATGTGCATAATTCCCCTAGTGATATCGTGAGCCGGGATAAACGGCGGGCGTTTCGCATGGTTAAGACGGCAGCCGCAGGGGATGATTGCATTTTGGTAATCGAGGCTTGATCTTCAGATGAACGGCGACGGGCGGCATTCAGCTTGTTTGCAATGATCACTTGTGCTCTAAGTACTGCAGGTCAGCTGCTAATAACGACGACGCAAGGGCCAAATAAATCACTTTTTCGCCCAGTGGGCCTCCATAACCGCTCTACACGCAGCAACCCATCGATCAACCAAGCCTAACAAAAAGAGCCCAATGCAAGTTCCGACCATCGCCCCCGCACTCTTGGGCACCCATCCGAGAAACCAGAGGTTGTCTCCAGGAGTAAAATGCAGGTAGGAAAGCATCGAGCCCATGGTGAGCTGCATGCCCTCATCCATGGACATGTCCATCCCATTGTCATGAGCAATCGCAAGCCGGAACAACGCAGAGGTGATAAGCAACGCAGCAAACATGGTGTGCTGGGGACGGGGCGTGAGCGAGAAGAGAAACGATCTTGAGATTATTGGAACCAAAGTGGCATTTTAACAACATAGCAAAACAAGGGTCGGCACTCGACCGGGTAGCACGGTGTGCGCTTATTCAAATTGCAGCTCGCTAGATTGGTTACCAGGAACGTGGCGAGCCCAACATGGAACACTGTTGGCTTGGAGCAGGCGTGGTGACCAGGTCCCGAGCCATCACCGAGTTCAGATACATAGCCCATGTGAGATGGTCCAAGCGTGGGAATGCAAGACACAGTAGCCAAGACGATCAAGCAGATTACAGATGACCGTGAGCATGCTGTGAATGCCTCGGAGGTCTCGTTGAAAGTACCACGTAACAGGATTGGCCGCACAATTCGGAAGCGAGGAATTGTAGACAGGGTTAGGCTTCATGAGGACTACGCTCTCGCATTTCCCCGTCTACAACTGGTTGAATACCATAACTGCAAGGTAGGCCAAGGACAACGGTTAGATGGAGGAAGGTAGACGAACGTATACGCAGATCCAGGCAAACGGTCAGAGGAGATTGGCTGAAGGTGGAAGTTTCCAAGAGGGGGGAAGGATGTTTGTTGGGAGAGAGGAAAGAAAAGATTTGGGCACTTGAGGCTTTTCTGCGAATCGTGGCGTGGAAATTGAGCCCTTTCTGTGATTGGTTGCTGAGATCACGTGCAGCCATGCCGGGGCGCGGCATGGCGACTTGGACCTTGGGCCCAAGCGCAAGTCCGTGATCAAATCCAAGTTATTGCCCAGTGCCACATTTGCGACGCCCACGCAGGCTGATCGTCGGACGTTGAGCACTTGAGTACTTGAGTTCAGCCCAGCCAACTAACAAAACTAAACTTACCTCCCAACATTGCCGAAACGGCACTGGTTCATAGTAGTATCACACCCTGCATCATCCTGGATCCATCAGAACGCTCTCACTCCAACACCAGAAATACAAGCAATACCACGGCGTTATTTGGAGCGTTGAAATCACTAAATTTTCGCCATTCACACGCGGCGCGCCGAATCAGCCTGAGCGGGAATGATGGCCATGGCTCCCGAGCCCGGCTTTTCACACTCCTCGAAAATGGATGCTGGCGTGGCAAATGTTTCCTTGGTGATTATAATGTTCGGCCCCACCCCTACCCCCAAACCCGTCACCTCCCTCCCCTGCGGAGATATCTTTGGAGCTACATTTCTGAACTTCTCATAGAACGCTTTACATATATGATTCACGACTGACGACAGCTCTCCAATGCCACAGTACAGACTAGGTATAAAATAAGCGCTAAATGGTCACTTGCCAAACTCAATCCTCCTAGAACAAATCATCACCAATAACTTTAAAATACACCCCACATCTGCCCTGCATGATCGCGTCGCGCCTCTCATTTACTTCATGCTCTTCTTCGCTCTTGCCGTTGCCATTGCCACCCCCATCTCTAGACCTGGTGGCAAGCGCACTGATATATCAGACGTTGAGGCCGTGTTTAATACCCTCAAGACATCGACCGACTCGATCCTTCCCCAAATTAGTGCGTATCAAAATAGACGTGAAAGCAGTCCTCTAACCCTGAGAAGATGGCTTGGTCTCAAACGGGACGGTCACTGGCGCTGCAATCACTCCCTTAGTCAATGACCTCACCAGCGCGCTTAATTCCGCAACCAGTTCTTTGGCACTCTCCAAGCTGTCACCACACCAGCATCGAATGAAGTAGCTACCCTCATCGCCGGTGTAGTCAGCGTATGTCTTCGAATTCGTTTACCGCCCAACACGCGTATTGACAATATGCCCTGAAGGATGTCGCGACCACGCTCAACGGTGTTCAGGGTATCGTCCCAACTCTCCTAGAAACTCTTGGGGGTGTCGATCTTGCCTTGAGCAAAGTCCTCGCGGCCGTCGACGGTTTGCTTGCGGGGGTCCTCACCCTTGTTGCTAATCTGTGAGTCGCCAGGCGATATATTTTGGACATAATCGTGATAAGTCCGAAATAATCTAGGCTGGTGGATGTAGCTGGTTTGCTCCGCTCCCTCGCCTTTGGGCTCACTCTCGCAGAACTCCATCTTTGATTGGTGTGTTGCATGGATATTGGACTCGTAAATAATAAGAGCTATAGCGCGGACTATGATATTTAGTAATGGACTTGGACTTGGACGTGTTAAATTCGTTACCTATATTAGAAAACAAGTGCCGAGTTTATCCCAAACCCCCCAGTTTTTCTGCGTGTGCATCAGCTTATGCACGTGGCCAAGCTGGACGGACTCGGAACGAACCCCACTCCCAACGAAAATTTCCACACGCTCTGCAAGAGCTATGCCAACGTGTTTCTGTTCAGCGTCTAACACAAGATCGAAGCTGGTCCTGATACCATCTCTCCACAACCAGGGCTATCTCTAGATTCCCGACCATTGCTTTCCGACGTTTGATAAAATATACACACTCGCCGCAGTTGGCCTGGGGAGGCTTGAACGCACTTGCCTGAGTCGCTCCGCTATCTGTGATACGCTCGGCAAGTAGTATTGTAGGCCAGCATCGAAGGTGTTTGGAAGCCCGGGCAATTTATTGACACCCAGGTGTGAAGCGGGATGCAAGGTGGTAGCAATAGCAGCTGTAATCCCTGCGGCAGGCATGCACAGCTACCCACCCGTATAGTACCTTTAAGTCGATTAGGCTGAGCGAACCTCCGATGGCGTTGTTGGAGTCCAGCAGAAACGGGGAATTTTGGATACTGCGGCCTGGATGAGGATGATCGATGACCATGCGAACTTTTCGTTCCTTCAAAACCGGGGTCGGAGCCGGAGAGTCTCCCCCGTAATGAGACCTTGCGACCTTCGCACTCCATGCATCCCTTGCGATAACCCATAGTAAGAATGGATCCTCACAGGCATTCTTACCACCCAGACTCTATGCCGTTTGTGTGGCACAACTGGAAGCCACGGCCCGAATCCCGATTCCAGGTATGACCAGATTCCAATCGGACCTTCGAGTTTATGTAAGCCCACTGAGTTGTAAGCGACATCTGTCCAAATAAAAACCCCTCAGATGTCGATGTTGAATTGGGTGCGCGTCGCTAGTTGGAGAAGGTTCATCGGGTTCTGGCTGGGTGAAGTTTCGTCACTGGGTTCGGGATCAGTAGGGAAGGCTCGTCCATGTATTCGCCCACCATGACAATGCAAATAACTTTAGATTCTGGCAGCGAAATTGGGGCAGCTTGTTACTCCTTCCGATTAAGGTTAGACTCTCATCGTATTAATTCTGCCTCGATTCAAGTCGGAGGTCAGCAAAACGGGCCGCCGTGGGGATCGCTCACGGTTGCAGAAGCACTTGTATTAATCGTGTATCAGCACTTTCGTGGCCTACAATTCGATCTACAACATAATCGGGAATATACACTATCCTTTTAGGGAAACTCAGGCCGCGGCGTTTGATCACTGGTTGTGGCCTCATCCAGTTCGGCGGCGGCGGATGGCCTGGATTGAACGTGGCAAGTTTTTGGTTAGATGGAGAGTTGGCGCCCCACGATGGAGCCGAAGATGAAGGCCTGGTATTGGACGAGGCTACTGGACCAGACAAGGGGCTGACATTAGGCAAAGAGGCCGGGTCAGATAAATCTCCATCACCGGCCGAGGACGCTGGGCGGGGTGGGAAACGGTTAGCGTTGGGCGAAGGGGCCGGTCAGGTGAATCTCCAGGTGGGAAAGGATTTGCATCGAGCGAAGTGGCCGGCTCAAACGCAGGCCTGGCACTGGGCGGGGGCGCTGGGCCAGGTGGGAGAGGATTGGCGTTGGGCGAAGTGACCGGCTCAAATGCAGGTCTGGCATTGGGCGGGGGCGCTGGGCCAAGTGGGAGAGGATTGGCATTGGGCGAAGGGCCGGCTCAAATGCAGGTCTGGCATTGGGCGGGGGCGCTGGGCCAAGTGGAAGAGGGTTGGCATTGGGCGAAGGGCCGGCTCAAATGCAGGTCTGGTATTGAACGAAGGGGCTGGCTCAAGTGCAGGCCTGGCATCGAGTGGGGGCACTGGGGCAGGTGGGGAAAGGTTGGCATCGAGTGAGGGAGTTGAGCCAGGTGGGAATGGATTGTCATTAAGCGAAGGGGCCGGCTTAAATGCAGGTCTGGCATTGAGTGGGGGCGCTGGTCCAGATGGGAATAGATTGGCATTGAGCGAGGGGGTCGGCTCGAATACAGGCCTGGCATTGGGTGGGGGCGCTGGGTCAGATGGGAAAGGATTGGTATCGAGCAAAGGGGCCGGGTCAAATGAGGATCTGGGATTGGATAGGGGCGCTAGGCCAGACGATAAAGAGTTAGCGCTGAGCGAAGGGGCCGGCTCAAATGCGGGTCCGACCGTGGGTGAGGGCGCTTGGCCAGATAACAAAGGGTTGGCGCTGGGCGAAGGGGCCGGCTCAAACGTAGGTCTGGCATTAAGTGGGGGCGCTGGGCCAGGTGGCAGAGGATTGGCGTTGAGCGAAGGGGCAGGCTCAAATGTGGGTCTGACAGCGGGTGAGGGATTGGCATTGAGCGAAGGGGACGGCTCAAATGCAGATCTGGTATTGAGTGGGAGCGCAAGACCAGATGAGAAAGGATTGGCATCGGGCGAAGGGCCCGGCTCAAATGTAGGTCTGGTACTGGGCGGGGGCGCTGGGCCAGGCGGGAGAGGATTAGCATTGAGCGAAGGAGCCGGCTCAAATACAGGTCTGGTATTGAGCGCCGGACCAGATGGGAAAGGATTGGCATCGGGTGAAGGGGCTGGGTCAAATGCAGGTCTGTTGTTGAGTGGTGGCGCTGGACCAGGTTGGAGAGGATTGGCGTTGAGCGAAGGGGCCGACTCAAATGCAGGTCTGACAGTGAGTGAAGGGGCTGGGAGAAGTGGGACGGGATTCGAAGGGGCTGGGACAAATGAAAATCTGGCATTGGATGAGGCCGCTAGGCCAGATAAAGAAGGATCAGCACTGAGCGAAGGGCCGGGGCAGATGAATGTCCGGCACCGGATGAGGACACTGGACCAGATGGGAAAGGTGTAACCCTGAACGAGGGGTTGGCACTCGGCGAATGCATCGCCGCAGGTGAGGAAGGCTTGGCACTCAACGAGGCAGACCCGGCGCTCGGCGAAGGTCTAGCAGACGAGCTGGTGCGTTTCTCCGCGATACCTTGGGCTACATCTTTGGCGAACGCAAGTGCCTTGATCCAGGTCCCTTCAATCGTCGCGTTCGTTCCAGGCTGTACGTGAACACTTAGCCCAAAAGCTATGTCTAAATTATTGCTACTTACGAAACTTTTCGCTATTGCTTGATCAAGCTTCTGGGCGAATGACCTAGAGACCTCCTGGGTCTTGGCGAGGTAATCAGAGACGGCCCCGATCCTCTCAATTCCCGGAGCTGAAATATTCGCGGTCTTGTATGGGTTCTTTCCTTCAAGTGAACCCATGACGATATGAGATTTCTGGCAGCATGTTAATGACCAATGAGGATAGAAATG
Source organism: Infundibulicybe gibba (assembly GCA_015501065.1). Classification (NCBI taxonomy): domain Eukaryota; kingdom Fungi; phylum Basidiomycota; class Agaricomycetes; order Agaricales; family Omphalinaceae; genus Infundibulicybe; species Infundibulicybe gibba. The sequence continues at coordinate 16,138 of JADNYI010000509.1, read as the reverse complement.
AATAGGAGTATACCATGGATTCGAGAGCTACCTCAACGAATAAAACATTAGAAGCGTCGTTGATTTGGAGGACAAGGTCCTTGAATTCTTTTGTGATGTTCCCGAATACTTCCCGATCGGTGACGTCGCTCGATTTGGCTTGCAGCTGATCACAGGGACCACCGGGAGATTCGAGAACACGGGACAACAGAGGGAATCCGACGAGGTGAACTGTGAGATTCATTAGCCCCAGGTTACAGCCCCTGCCTAAGTGGCGACATACCACACATGGCACCATTGGGAGGTGAGTTCTGAATACGAAATGAAAATGAATTTCGAGCTACTGCCATCCGTCAGGATGCGACGCCACATACCAGTTGGTTTTTTGTGATGGTCACGGTGCTTTGACCTTGTTTATGATGAATAAATAAAGTCTCCGTCCCAGAGCATGCCTATTGAGGTAGGATCGGGTCAATGAGTGTGTTGTGGATGTGGATGCGGGTACGTACCTTGGTGTCTGGGGAAGCGGAAATATGGAATTCGGCCACCTGGAGGCATTGTCGCAAACATAACTATCGTCTATTCGGACGTCGTGGAGAGCAAAAACCCTCCGGGACACCACCGGGGTGGAAATGGAGGTGAAGAGGAGGACAAGGGGGAATATAAACATCTTGTTGCTAATCGGAGTATGCAGAAAAACGGGGCGGGAACGAAGGAGCGCAACGAACCAGCTGACTGGGAGGTAGAATATGGAACGTAGATGCAATACTTCCAACCTTTTGTGAAGTAGATAACCAGTGGAGGGTGACCCTAAACCATTGTTGATCAATTCTTGATACACTCCCCATTATCATTGAATATGATGCTCTAGATCTATATTCAATGATATGAAAACAATACATGATCGTAGGCGACCGCTTTAGCTTCCCGAAATACTGGTCGCCATAATGTGTCATCCAGATGATACTCGCAGCTTTGTCCTTGATGAAAAGAATTACCTACGCGCGCCTTAGGTGTTACACTCCCAACGTTTCAGATATGTGCCGAGGCAAATATCACATGACACAGTAATATGTATGATGAAAGCATCGCGTACCAGCCGCAAGGAGCGCACGAACCAGTAATTGGCTCACCGCTTGAACACAAAGTTGCAACGACACCACCATCCGGCTGAGGGGCGGACGGCGGTAACCGGTACCGTGGCAGTAAACTTTTAAGTGTTCGCGCAACGTAGAGTTTGGTTTTGCAAGCTTCGCCCGAGTTGAGTAGAGGGTCCCATCAGAGTTGCGTAAGCAAGGTGTTTGTCGCCAAGGTCGACCGCTGGGAACAGCTTTCAACGTTCGATAGCAGACGGGTTGGAACTTGGATCCCAGGCTGCGCGCCCGTCCGCCCGTCAGTCTGGTGCTCCAGCCAAACATTACTAAATAGTCATCCACTATGAGGGACAGTGCCGCCCTCTAGGCTGTGATAGAAGGCGGCTGAAGGCCTCATGGTAGTAAATGAAGTTATCAATTCTTGTGAGTTGAGATGTTAGGCTCTGGTCGCATAATAGTGCCTCGATTCTAGCCTCCGCAGTGAAATCTCCCCGGATTTCCTAATTTGGCTTCAAACTTCCGCCTCGATACAGAAGCTTTAAGATATCTGTGTTTTCCGAGAAGGTGGATTCATGTTGCCATCACTGGAGATGTAGTTTGTTATCTCCATTCTCTCTTACCTTTCTGGAATATTCTAACACAGCCGCTTGATAAAGCCTGAGGCCGGTTGGCGCAAATCGCTCATAGAAAGCACTTGAATCAATTATCAACACTTTCGTGATCTACAGGTTCGATCTACGATATAATCGTGGATGTATTACCCCTTTAGGGAGACGGTGCCGGTGGATCACTGGCAGGTATCACATATTCATTGGGTATTCCAGGAACGAGGGGAGTAGGTGGCCCGCTGTTAGGCGAGGCAGGCTTCGCGCTAGACGAGGAAGCGCTCGACGATGGCACCGGGCTAGACGAAGATGGGCTGGCACTGGACGAAGGGGCTAGGTTAGATGAAGGCCCAACACTGAGTGAGACCGCTGGGCTAGATGGGGAAGGAGAGGTACTGGGCTCCGGATCCGGGCCAGATGACGGATCATCGCTGGAGGAGGGCTCTGGTTCGGATGAAAGTTCAGCGTTGGAGGAGGGTTCTTGGTTGGACGATAAAAGGTTAGCACTAGGCTCAGGAGCTGGGTTGGAGGAAGGTCCGACGCTGGATGGGGGCGTGTTGACACTGGACGACGGAGCCGGGTTGGATGAAGGTGGGGCCTTGGACGAGGGCGTTGGGCCAGATGGAGAAGGTGTGGCGCTGAACGAGGGGCTGATACTCTGTGAGTACACCGCCGCAGATGAGGAGGGCTTGGCACTCGACGAAGGTCCGGCCGACGAGCTCGTGGGCTTCTCCACGACGTCCCGAGCCATGTCTCTGGCGGACGCAAGCGCCTTGATCCAGGTCCCTTCAATCGTCGCGTTCGTTCCAGGCTGCGCGCGAATACTTAGCTCAAAAGCTATGTCCAAATTGTTGCTACTTACGAAACTTTTCGCTATTGTTTGATCAAGCCTCCGGGCAAATGGCTCAGAGACCCCCTTGGTCTTGGCGAGGTAATCAGAGACGGCTCCGATCCTCTCGACACTCGAAACTGACATGTTTCCGGGCTTGTGGTTCTTTTCTTCAATTGAATCGATGATGATGTGAGATTTCTGCCAATAGGTTGGTAACCAATAAGGGTAGAAAAAATAAGAATATACCACGGATCCAAGCTTTTCCTCAATGAATAAAACATTAGAGGCGTCGTTGATTTGGAGCACGAGGTCTGTGAATCCTTTTTTAAGTTTCTCGAATTCCTTCGGATCGATGACGCCGCTCGATTTGGCTTGCAGCTGATCACAGGGACCATTGGGGGATTCGAAAACGTGGGACAGCACAGAGAGATCGACGAGGCGAACTATGAGATTCATTAGCCCCAGGTCACAGTCACTGCCTGAGTAGCGACATACCACACACCGCACCATCGGGAGGCGAGCTCTGGATATGAAATGAATTGTAAGTCACTGTCCAGGGGGATGCGATGTGACACATACCACTGTGTTTCGTGTGACGGTGCTTTGATTTTGCTGATGATCAATGAATAGAGTCTCTGTGCCAGAGCATGCCTATTGAGATAGTTAGTGAGTATGTTATGGATGAGGGTATGGTTACATACCTTGTCGTCCGAGAGAAGCACGGTCCTGGAATTCGGCCACCTGGAGGCATTGTCGCAAATATAACCATTGTCTATTCGGATATCGTTGAGACGAAAAGGCTTCCAAGCCACCGCCAGGGTGGAAACGGAGGCGAGGAGGAAGACCAAGGGGAATATGAACATTTTGTCGCTAGTTGGAGTATGGAGAAGGGCAATGCAAGAATGAAGGAGTGCAATGGACTATGCTCAGTTGACTGAGAAGTAGAATATGGGGTGGGTGGATGCAGCACTTCCAACTCCCCGCGAGATAGATAAATCGGTGGAGGCTGGGCGACCCTGAACCGCTTGAACAAGCAATCAATTGTTGATACAGTCCCTCTAGAGCATCATACTTATTTGATAGTGATACGAAAATAATACCTGATCGTAGGCGACCACTCTAGCTTTTCGAAATAATGTTCGCTATAGCATATTATCCAGATAGCCTTGTGTTGTGGTCCTAATTACCTACGCGCCTCGGCCTTGGGTGTTACAGAGTCCCAACGTTTCAGATATGCCGAGAGGAATATATCTCAAAGTCATGGGTGGATTGATGAAGGTGTCACATGGATTAATGAAGGCGTCGCGGACCAGTACTAGCTGGGGGAGGCGGTGCACGAACTTGGTTCGCTGCACAAATTTATGCCATTGATGACATACCCAAAGTAGCATTACATGATGTGACTAATGTGACGAGCTCGCTTGTGTTGTTTGGATCGAGAACAGAATGAACGTTTAAACCTTCGATGAGTGGCAATTCTCACAATCACATATACTAGTAGTACTGACAACGTACTCGCCACTCGCCACCCCTTCCCCCACGAACGGCCAGAACCTAACCCGTACCGAACCTACACTCAGGAGCCGATAACTTTAATAGTACCTAACGCCCTATAGCACCCCCATTCAATGCCCTGACTCCAGCCCCACTTCAGCGCGGGGGGACACGGCTCCAGGAGCGATAGGGACGCTATTGACTCGGACACACTCCCAGCACAACGGGAGCACACCGCGGCGCGGGGGGCGAGGCAACGCTCCAGGGAGCAATAAGGTAATGATATCAGATAAAAGCGCCGGCTGCCGTCGCACATGCACGCGCCCTCTCGCTCGCCGCTAGCGCATACGAATTTCCATTATGCCCACTCGCGCCGCGCTCTCGGTCCCGCATAGGGCCCTTGCCCTGTCCGCAATCACGGGCGCGTATGCCGCACTCAGGCACGCGTAAGACGCCGAGGTTCCGAGTGCGGGTGAGAGTGCGACATCCCCGTGGGGCCGCTTGGGGTGTGGGCGGGCGCCGAGCGCACTGGGCTGTCTGTGCATGTCCACTAATAGTACTTTCGGTGGTAGCAAAATATGTGCATAAACAAATCATTCCAGATTTCTTTTGTGTTTGTAAATAAAGAGTATGTTTTTTCAGGAGTTTGAGACCCCACTACCCTGACTTGGATTATACTACATATGTTGGGGTGTGTATTGAAATTCTTATTCCAAAGCCATGTATTTCGAGTTGGTATCTCGCATATTCGCATCTAAAATATGGGTCTAACTGGAAATGCTTCAATACCCATGCTAAATATATTTGGCTCAGGGTATGGGTCGAATTCCCCGCAAACCAACTTGGTGATCCGAAATTCTATGAGCTGGTGCGTCTCCCCGGGACGTCCTTGGGTACGTCTGTTGCATTCGTTTCAGGCTGCGCGAACGCTTAGCTCAATAACTATACCCAAATTATCGCCACTTTGAATTTTTTCGCTCTAGATAAACTGGTAGGGGAGGAATGGCCCTGAACCGCTTGAACAAGTTGATCAATTGTTGATACAATACTTGATCGTAGGCGACTCGCTCTAGCTTCCCGAAATACTGGTCGCCATAATGCGTTATCCAGGTGATGACATGTAGCTTTTTCCTAGATGAAAATATTTACCTACACATCAGCAAAACAGAACACTACTATGGCCACTATGGCCACTATGATACACTATGATACACTATGGACTAGTAGACCCTTACTATGGACTACTCTGTAGTAGTCTATAGTTATGTTCTGTTTTGCTGATGCATACGCGCGCCGCGCCTTAGGTGTTACACTCCCAACATTTCAGATATGTCTCACTAGCAAAGTAATGCGTGAATTGACGAAGGCATTGTGTACAAGTTGTGAGGTAGTGCACGAACCAGTTATTAGTTCCCCCGCGTGAACACAAAGGCGTTATCGACTTTTCACGGCATGCCAAAAGTGGCAACATCAGATAAACACAATCGAAGCCTTGAGATTATTATATTTTTTGGAACAATTACGCGCATCGCGTTCTCGAGCGTATCGATGGGCGCCAGTGAGATTCAAATCGCCCCGCGCGCTCCACCCCTAGTAAGCTTGCCAGCAATGTCCCCCCGTGTATCATGCAGCGTGTTTGCATTTGTGCCGAGCAAATGAACATACCCAACAACCATAAGCCTACCGGTACCGCGACAGTTAACTTTCAAGTGTTTTGCGCAACATAGAGCTTAATCGAGGTCGGCTTAGAGCTATTGCAAGCTTCGCCCAATATCTAGGATCCAAAACAGGACCTGAGCAGGGTGATAGAAGGCTTCGTGGTGGTAAACAAACTTGGTGCAACTTGACAATTCTTGGGAGTAAGGCTGAGTAAGGTGTTAGGCTCTAGTCACATAGCCATCAACCTGTAGCCCTGTTCTCATCGTATTAATTCTGCCTCAACTCCAGCCTCAAGTCGGGGTTGGAAAAATGGGGCCGCCGCGAAATCTCCCCGGATTTCCTGGTTTGGCCTCGAACTTCCGCTTCGAGGCGGAAGCTCCAAAATATCTGGCTTTCCGAGGAGATGGATGCATGTTACCGTCACTGGAGGCGGGGGTTGGCCGACTTTATTCTTTCTGGAATATTCTAACGAATGGCTAAGATCACTTAGAGAGGATCGCTCATAACCGCGGAAAGCAGCAGTGTGAGTTACCAACGCTTTCGCGACCTACAAATTCGATCTATAATATAATGGGGAATATATACTACCCCTTTAAGGCCTCCCATCACTGACAAGCACAACATATTCCTCGGGTGGTGCAGTGATGAGGGAAGGTTCGGCGTTGGGCGAGACAGGCTTCGCGCTAGATGGAGAAGCGCTCGACGATGAGGCTGGGATAGATGAGGGCTCTGGGGATGAGATAAGATTGGCACTAGGCTTAGGATCTGAGTCAGATGAAGGTCCGGCGCTGGATGCGGGCGCTGGGCCAGATGAGGGCGTGTTGACACTGAACGAAGGAATCGGGCCAGATGAAAGTGCGGCCTTGGACGAGGGCGTTGAGCCAGATGGGTAAGGTGTGGCGCTGAACGAGGGGTTGATACTCCATGAGGACATCGCCGCAGATAAGGAGGGCTTGGCACTCGACGGGGTGGACCCAGCGCTCGACGAAGGTCTAGCGGACAAGCTAGCGCGCCTCCCCGCAATGTCCTGTGCTACGTCTTTGGCGAACGCAAGCGCCTTGATCCAGGCCCCTTCAATCGTCGCGTTCGTTCCAGGCTGCACGCGAATACTTAGCTCAAAAACTATACCCAAATCATTACTACTCACGAAACTCTGTGCTATTGCTTGATCAAGCCTCTGGACGAACGGCCCGGAGACCCCCTGAGTCTTGGCGAGGTAATCAGAGACGGCTCCGATCCTCTCGACACCCAAAGCTGGTATGTTTGTAAGGTTGTGGCTCTGTCCTAGAAGTGAGTCGACGATGATGTGAGATTTCTGCCAGCAGGTTAATAATCAATGAGGATAGAAAGGAATAAAAATTACCATGGATTCAAGCGCCGCCCCGACGAATATAACATTAGAGGCATTGTTAATTTGGAACACGAGGTCCGTGAATCCGTTTTTAAGTTTCTCGAATTCCCTCAGATCGGTGCCGCTCGATTTGGCTTGCAGCTGATCACAGGGACCACCAGGGGATTCAAGAACACGGGACAGCACAGAGAGATCGACAAGGCGAACTATGAGATTCATTAGCCCCAGATCACAGCGACTGCCTGAGTAGCGACATACCACACACCGCACCATTGGGAGGTGAGCTCTGGATACGAAATGAATTGTAAGCCACTATTCACAGTCCGGGGGGATGCGATGCGACACATACCACTGTGTTTCGTGTGACGGTGCTTTGATTTTGCTGATGATCAATGAATAGAGTCTCAGTGCCAGAGCATGCCTATCGAGATAGTTAGTGAGTATGTTATGAATGTGGATATGGCTACGTACCTTGATATCCGGGGAAAGAATGGCTGTGGAATTTGGCCATCTGAAGGCATTGTTGCAAATACAAGCACCGCCTCTTCGGACGTCACCGAGACCATGAACCCCCTGGGACACCGTCGGGGTGGAAATGGAGGCGAGGAGGACCAAGGGGAATGTGAACATCTTGTTGCTAGTTGGAGTATGGAGAAGGACAGTGCAAGAACGAATGAGTGCAATGGACTATGTTCAGCTGACTGGGAAGTAGAATATGAGAGGTGAATGCGGCACCCGCAACTTTTTGGGAGATAGATAAACCAGTGGAGGAGTAACCCTGAACCGCTTGAACAAGTTGATTAATTCTTAATACACATTCGATGATGGTGGTATAAAAGCAATACCTAATCGCAGGCAACCGCTCCAGCTTCCCGAAAGTCGCCATCCAAATGATAACAGCTTTGCCCTGTATTAAAAAGTTTACCTACGCGCGCGTTAGATACCCCACTCTCCACGTTTCAGATATATACCGAAAGCGAATAAGTAGAAATGCGCGAATTGATGAAAACATCGCGTACTACTGCAAGGAGGCAGTGCACGGATCAATGATACGGTGCTATTAATTTTTATGACATACCGAAGGCGGAAATATTGCGACTTTCCCACTGTTGTGTTTGGGTTCAAGTGGAACGATTACGTGCGTTCCAGAAGCGTATTGATGAGTGAGAATCGGCCTGATATCGCTTCCGTTCAACTTCAAATGTTTGTTGAATGTGAACTTTTACCTGATTTTCCCATGCCCCCTAGCTTTATAATAGTGAACTTACATACGTAGCTGGTTCACTATCATAAGGCTCGATTTATGCTGAGTGCTTACACCGCCATTAGCTCCGTCCCCAAGTCACCTTGTTTACACAAGGTCACTCTACCATCGACAATTCTTCCCATTGTTCATGTATGGTTTAATGTGGTTCAATTTGGTTCAAGCGCCTCCAGTTGCCTGTTACGGTTGCGTATGTGCTCACAAGCATTATGTAATACCGACTCTTGCTGCAGTTGTAAGTAATGACTTGGAATTTGCTTCCGATGAAGCCGTGATTTCTCGTAATTCTGACCATGATGATTGATAGATTCCATAAGGTGAGCGCTAGTTCTTCATGCAAACCTGCCCTTACCTATCATGATTTAGATCAATGGTAGTTTACACCCGCATGGAAAACAACCCTCAGGCTTTATGTTAAGGATCGGCAACGCACGTCACGAGGATCGGCACGGTTATGGGTACGTCCAAGCGGATGTTGGAGCCCACGAAGAAACACGAACCTTGCGACGTCGCATGTTCTATCAAATCGTTTTCACATTAGAACTGAGAAAGGGGCAACCGTCAAGTTATCAGATCCATTTTGCTATCCACGCCACAACTTCGCCAACGCCAAGTGTTACTCAGGGCGATATTCGCCGCATGCGTTCCACCCTCAATGAATGGCTACTCACACCACACTCGACACTCGAGCCGCAAACGACGTCGTATCGCGTGTCCTCCGATGTTTTATTGATTTTTTTATTGATTAACATCAAAGCCGGGGCGTTTTACTTCATGTTTTCATTTGCTGATCAAAGAGATACTAGTACACATCGCACAAGCTTACTACGCCGTATATACCCTTTCAAGTTTGGGGAGGCTCAAACGTTGATGGCTTGGAAAAATGGACGCGGGAGGTGTCCATGTAACGGTGTCGTGTCCAATTTCTTGTTTTTTTGGTTTCATGGTAATGAGGAGGCCTCATTTTGAGTCCCCCCCAGTTGCAGCAGTGTGACTTGGAACACACATAGATTCATACCTTTCCTCCGTTTTCTTGTATGATCCAGGATCGTCAAGTCGCTCACTCCGAACTCACACCCACAAGAGGCTTCGTTTACGTGTCGCATCGCGATGGATATCTGTTTTGGGTCCCGGACTTTGAGCGCATCATTCGTTTGTAATTCCTTTCTATCTTTAGTGCTCATTCTCGTCTTATAGGGTCGTCGATCTTTGCTCCAACGGGTTCCAACACGACAGACGGTAGGGTTGAACGTTGAACGTTGAACGCTCACATCGTCACGGTCGAGGGGGCCAACCATCGTGCGTCAATAGAGGCCCGTGCGCGTGGATGATCCCTGAGTCATCCCTGTCGCTTCGAACTCACGCGGTGCTAGGATCGTCAGCCGGCTTCTTTCCCATTCCATACCATCATTTACTTACCTCGTCGTCTTGGGTGTGTCGGCGCAAGAGCACGCACGCGACACGGAATTGCTTGTATTCTCATAAAGAGACGGCCCGCGCGTCTTTCGAATCCCATCCTTGTGATCACCCATCTTTCCCCCAGGGGATTCAGTCTCAATTAGTTTTTCCTCACGTTCTCCAAGTCTTTCAAGCAAGTCCAATCCACGTTGCAAGAGGTACGAAATACGTTACGAGTCCATATCTCGCGCGGTACGTCGTCGCGCCCATTTCACCCGTACTGACTTTTTGATTTTCTTGATTTTCTCCCGATCGGTGACAGCGCTCAACGTGGTTTGCAGTTGGTCGCAGGGACGACCGGGGGATTCGAGAGCGCGCAACAGCAGGGGGAGTCCAATGAGATGAACTGTGAAATTCGTTGGCCCCAGGTTACAGTCACCACTCGAGTACCGACTTACCACATGTGGTCCCATTGGGAGGTGAGCTCTGGATGTGAAATGAATGGATGTGATGCCATACTTACCACTGTACTGCTTGTGACGGTGCTGTGATTTTGCTGATGATCGATAAATAAAGTCTCCGCTCCAGAGCATGCCTATTGAGACAGGATTAGTCTATTGAGTGGATGTGGATGTGGATATGGCTACGTACCTTGGAATTTGGGGGAAGCGTGACTGTGGAATTCGGCCACTGGGAAGGATTGTTGCAAACATAGGCGGTGTCTCTCCGGATATCGTATTGGCTATAGTCCTCCTGAGAAAATGCCAGAGTGAAAGTGGCGGCGAGGAGAAGGGCCGAGCCTATTATCATGTTGCTGAGGGAGAGCACGCAGATGCAAGGAGATCGGCGAATGAATCCCCACAGTAGAGGACAGTAGCTCTGAACCACTTGACTAATGCTTAGCATACTCCCTCATACTCAGTGATGTGGTGTGACAGCGACGCCTGACTGTTGGCAATTTACTTTAACTTCCCGAAACATCGGACATTATAGTCGCGCTATCCAGATGACAAATTTTAGCTTCATTCTAGATGGAAAGGACTACCTACGCGTGCGCTACCCAGAGCTGGCAACTTGGCACCGAACCCGAAACACAATATCATCCTCTACAGCCCGAGGCTGGTGCGAGAATCCAGGTGCGGGATCACACTTGCCAGAATACGCGTATTCTTCGAATGTTGCATGCGAAACACAACGGAGCTCAAGAAAATTAAATCAAGGGCAATCTCAAGATAAAGACCAAGACTCAATCGGGACTCACGGTTTCGCCCGACGCCCCAGAATCACCCCGCCGATGATTACGCGGGTGAGGGAATCAACCATACATCATCTACTGATATTAAATCCTTAGCTTTAACCGATTTTAATCATCAACTACAATACAAGCCAGACTGTAGCCGCCACGCCCCGCCACGCGCGTAAAATAAGTGCCCCAGAAACGTCCCAACACGACCTGGGATGGCGTTGCGCCTCGGATTATCAAGGGGTCAACCGCACACGACGATTGTTTGCCAGCGATGCGACTGAAACACCTGGGCGTGACAGTTGGCGTGACTTGACCCAGATGGAGAGGAGCGTGGTTAGCAAGAATCACGTCTACGTTGGTAGGCAACCGGGGTACATGCTGTTGGCTCTTTGGGGTAATTTCCAGGTGTTGTTGCGTGTGAGAAGGGGCAAGAGTGGCCCTTTGTCGAGCAAGCCGCCCTGCACCCGCGGCAGTCTGGGTCTTCGGGACTTGGATACCCAGACCATAGATGCATCTCTAGCGTCCTCTCAAACTTGGCCTCAAACTTCCGCCCCAGCCGGAGGCCCGGTTGAGCCGACTCCGCCATATAAGTAGCAGACGATTTCAGTGGCCGAATGTAATGAAACATAATTAATAAACAACGCCTATCTTGCATCGCAGCCGTCGAATCACCCGCTTCCCCTTCCGCTGGCCTCGGTGCGCTAGAGCGAGGTCCGCGATCGAGATCATTGCCACGAACTTGGCGCTCAGCGGGGCAAAACTGACGACTAATTGCGCACGCGGAGGAACTGACCCGGCAACCAGTAACGAGCCTGCGATTGGGAGAAATGCGGCACTGCGGGAAAATGTGAGTGCTACTCGCAAACGTGCGACAATGTAGGGGCACGCGGGATGAGCTCACATATACCTGACATGGCAAGTACGGCCATCCCATCGCAAGAGGCAGGGGATTCCGGGCCTAGGCCGTTTTTGAAGCACTCGCGCATCTCATCACTGTCGCCGTTGTTCTTCAGCCGAAGGCAGGTATGGACTAGTACGTGTAGCTTAAATGGTGATGACGATCGACCGGTGAGTGGCCACCTGAGCATCACTTGGAAAGGTTGGTGGGGTCAGATGTGGTGGTTAGGTGGCAGGACACCCCTTCGATACCAACTCAACCAAACTTGATCGGGCTCGAAATTGAATAGTTGATGCAATATTACAGGGTTTCCTAAAAACCTTGAGAATATTGAAAGAAAAAAATGCACGGTAGTGCTTCCAAAAAAGGAAAATTGGAGCTAAGGTTTGATTATGTGCACTGCAGATGACATCATGTCCCGGACGTCGACTCGCTGATTTTCCTTTTTCGGAACTGCCACCTTACATTTTTTTCTTTCGACATTCTCAAGGTTTTTAGGAAACCCTGTAATTGATGTTTGAGCTGGGACCTATTATTATAAGTACTAGTAAGGTTGAGGATCGACGTGGGCTGTATACCCATTCCAAGTTCTGCTGGCAGCTTCGATTGTCGACCACGTGTGCATGTCAGACTAGCCGTTGTGGGCGCCAAAAAACGAGATTTTCAATAAATTCTCATGGTCGCAACAGGGTTTTACAATTTGCTCTCAACCTCCACATTCAACTGTTGGAGGCTCGCCCACATCTCCCCCCCAAATCCTACCTCTTAACCCATACCGGTCATTCATCATGCCTGGCGTCTGGCAAAGACACCCACGATACTCCATTTTCGTCTTCGTGGTCCTTGCCACGACATTCTACCTTTTGAACCCCTACCAGCAGGATATACCCCAGTTCAGACCGAGTATCGAACTTCACGATAAAAGTTTGCCTGGCCGTCTATCTCGCGCAGATAAGACGTATGCAAAACTGCTTCGTGACCGCCAGGCGCTTATCAAAAAATTTGGCCCAACGCCAAAAGATGTCGCACTGTAGGCAAAAATAACCAATATACCACTCGTTCCAATTTTTACTCATCCTCCAGGTTCCCTCCCGACGTCGAGCCATGGCCCCCATACACAGTCTGTATGTTATGCTCACATCCCATACCTGCCTTGGCCCCTGACTTCGTCTAAGGGGACTTTTTCCCACCGGCATACAACTGCCCTCATGAAGTCGAGCGCCTTGGCGCACTCGGTGACGGAGGAAAGTGGGTCTGTGGTTTATCTCGCGTCGAGTCGAAGCCAGACTGTGTCGTCTACTCGTTCGGTCGGTAGCTTCCCTCCCACATATCCTCTCTTGGCTCAAGCGTTTTCCCTTTTAAGGTATCAACTATGAATCCTCATTTGAAGCCGAAATCCTGGCCAACACCGAGAATTGCGAGATTTGGGGCTATGACTTCAGCGTGAAGTCGTTTGGCCCCCAAATTCCCAGCTCGCTTGCCCATCGCACGCACTTCCATGCCTTTGGTTTGTCAGGCTCTGATAAGCATGGCCCCGCCGATGATCCGAAAATGTACACCCTGGACAGTTTGATGAAGATGAATGGTAAGGGTCTAATAACTAAGCTAGCTGTCTTACTTACGCTTTTTTTCTAGGACACACTCACATTGATATCCTCAAGATCGATATCGAAGGATGGGAATTCGAAACAGTTACCACGCTCGTCAAGTCGTACCTATCAGCTGGTCTTCCTCTCCCCTTCGGTCAACTCCAGCTCGAGATTCACATCTGGAATAAATCTTTCGCCGAGTTCCTCACCTGGTGGGAGACCCTCGAGGAGGCGGGTCTGAGGCCGTTCTGGACAGAGGTAAGTCCACGTTTCAGTTTCTTGTTCGATATTAGTTTTACCCTACCGTTTAGCCTAACCTCGTCTACCAAAATTACAACAAGCAGGGTACCTCAGACCTTGCCGAGGTGAGCGGCCCACCGAACGCTGGCTTTCGCACGACTAACATTGAATCCAGTACTCCTTCCTCAACATTAAAGGGAACAATGTTTTCATCAAAGACCCCCAGCGAGCTGTGCGCCACGAAATTGATGCTCCACAGTAGTATCTCTATATTCATAGTTGGGGCCAGATGATGAAAACACGGGAATGCGGGATATCGTTATTTCCCCTCCCGAGTGTACTCCCCTGTCTATTTAGTAGGATGCAGACCGTATTATTCTGCTATAATCCCTCCTTCATACCCATTTACTATTGGATAATACAGTTTCCATTACCCTGTCCGTGCATGCCCTGTGCCCGCTCGTACCAGGCACAATGTGCCTTGAATTTTGCTTGCTTAGCGCTCAGCGTTCGACACCAGTAGATCCATTTTACTATCGATGCTCGCTCCAATGACATGATAAGATCAACAATACAATTTCGACATGCCATGAAGACATCAATAAAACGTCATATACATAGGTATCGCCACTTTCATCACCAACACTGGTGCCTTTAATTGTGGATCATGAGGACCACACCTGCAATGGCTATGACGAGGGTCATGATGCGTGAGGCAGCGGCGATAGCCAATGGTGAACACGAAGCGCCACCTCATGTTCACGCCTCGTTGCATGATCCGACGGCGATGGTGTTGGTTCAAGCTGATCAGGGACCGCACCCCCGTTCAAACCAATTGGTAGATGCGTGTGTATTGTGTGGGCTGGCAACGAATCGGCATGGCGGCGCTGTTGTAACGACGGAGATGATGGGTAAAACACACTCACACACGTATTGGGGCCGTGAGTCACCGATGGCAACAACAATGATAGACCAAAGCGCGTGTGGGCTGCGGGGGGGGTTGCTGTGAACAATTGCTCGGCGAAATATCGTCACTATGCCCTAAAAAGACAACAACCCAGAAATGAAGGAAACGAGGTAGCATACACATGGTTGCCGCATGCCCTGGAGCTGTCGCTTTAAAACCACTATTGCCTATCTTCTTGTTTTCCATATTCCTCCATTGCGTTGATCGTTATGCCTTTTGATTTGCCTCCCCTCCGCATTGCGCTGTACTGTGTCCTGGCGAGTCCGGTTTTCCAGGCTACGTCGAACCTGTAGGGACTAACCGCATGCCCACGCACAGACGCTATTCTCCGTCGTGCTCCTGGGTCTCTCTGCAGCCAGAATCCACTATACAACACACCTCCCCCGGGGAGACCCCCTCAACGGCGGCAAGAACTTCTATGGTGAGCATCGTCGCAGGCAGATCTCGCAAACTCCGGCTGAGGACGGTGGTCAGACCCCATCGTTGTGGAACTGCTCGTTACGTCCATATTGACTATTCCGTGGTCCATTTTTATGTGAGCCAAGCGCCCACGCACCACGCGCGCCACACATTGCTGATGCCGTTGACGTCCAGTATCATTTCCATTCACAAGCGAGTAGAGAGTCGACTCGTATCCTTGTTCCGAGGAGAAATCATCGGCCTAGCCGTGCTCTGGCTGTTCTGGCTCGTCGGAGCCGCCATCGCGACCGTGAGTGGATCTGGCTCCATTTCCAAGTTGGCGCCCAGGGCTGATGAGCCTGCCTCGTGCAGTCGATATGGGGCGACCTCTCGTTCTGCCACAAGTACCAGGCGTGCAGGATTCTCACGGCGCTCGTCGCGTTCTCGTGGATGGGGTGGATCATCCTCAGCATCATACTCGCTGTGAGCATGCTGTTCAGCCTTGCCAATGGCGCTCTGCTTGAACCGTTGCATGGGCGGTGGGACCCGAGGGCAAGCCACTACCGCGATAGCCGGCCTGAGACCGCCTGAATCGGGTGAATTTGGGTTTGGATGGCTGACAGTTCTGCACGGCGGCGTTGTAGGACTAGAGAATGTATTTATAACGTGTAAGGTAGGGGAAGTTCATACTCATCTACGTCACATGACCAAATGTGACTTTTTCGTGACAAAAGTGAGAAATTAGGATGACGATCTTCGTGTCCACCTTGTGTGAAATGTATTCCCACCAAAGTTTTTTGAATTTGAAAAGAAAAATTTTGGTGGGAACAGATTTTGTCCCGGATGTTGTGGGGCAGAGTCATCTCATCTAAGGAATGAGGCGGGGGAGACATGTGACCTGTAAATTACCCCAGTGCAGCGGGGGAAGTCGCTCGCATGTGAAATCGGACGTGAGTCACCTGATGAGCCCTTCACAACAAAACATACAAATCTGTGTGTGTGGGTTCATCACGATCTGTTAACCCCCATGTCACAGGGAAAGTAACATACCTGACGTAGATGAGTATGAACTTCCCCTACCTTAGGTAGATAACTAATACGAAGCGCGAGATCCATACATAGA
>JADNYI010000508.1:0-23815 GCA_015501065.1 Infundibulicybe gibba | reverse complement strand
AAGAACGTATCTACCGGTCAGGTCGTGTCTCAGAGCGCCTAATTCGCTCATTTCACACGACTGCTTTTACGGGAATACTACTGCCGATCTGTGGAATGTGTATACGCCTGACTGGACGAGGTTGAATTTGTACAAGAGCAGTACGGTGTAAGTTTTACCTTTGCCTTAGAGTTTGTTATTCACCCTCCGGGCTAGGCAGCAGGTTATTTCGGGACTCGTAGAAGCATCCTCGGATATTTTCCAGGGGTCTTCTAACAAGCGGTTCTCTACGTTCGAGTTCGAGTACTGGGCCCATCAAGTCTGTTGGACGAATTCATAACATGGCGGGTTGATGGAAGTGCAGTCATCGATTGGAAGCGGCGGCCGTTGACCCCAGGCACGGGGACGACCGGTGTGGTAGAGAAGAGCGGGTTCCCAAGAATCGAGGGGGAGCGAGAGCGGTCGATGACTCACAGAAAAGATCAGTACGGGTGAATTGGGCACGACAACATGCCGCGCGTGGCGTGAGCTTGTAACATATATCGCGTATTGTGTAACGTGGGCTGAATTTGCGTGAAAACTTGTAACGTAAATGGAGAACTTATTGGGGGGAAAACTGGGTGATCACAAGGATGATATTCGAAGACGCGCAGGCCACCTTTTTAAGAGATACAAACGAAGCCATGCGCGCGCGTGTTCTTGCGCCGGCAGGTCCAAGACGACAGGATAGGTAAGTAGTAGTACAAAATGGGATAGAAGCTGAGTACTGACCGACGATCACAGCACCACATGTGTCCGAAGTGATAGGAATGACTCGGGGAACGTTCGCTCGGCTTCTATTAACGCACGATGGTTGGCCCCTTCAACCACGAAGGACCCGAGACAACGCAAACATTTGGCCCTACCGTATATCGCATTGGAAATGTTTGGTGTGCGAGTCGTCGATCCTATGGAAAATGGGTGATGAGAATCAAAACAGGAAGGGATTACAAATGATTGATGCCATCAAATGTCCAAGACCAAAGGGCATTTGTCACGACGCATCACACAAACAAGGGGGGCGCCAGACGCAAGTCAAAGCGAGCGAGTCGATTGGTTATAGGGTGGGCGTGAAACCAGGGGAGAGGCCTAGGTATGTGTGTGCCATGTGGCCCAAACTACACGGCTGCACCGGGAGTGGGGCAGAGGCTGATTACAGAAGAGCCAATGTTGATTATCCTGAACTTGGGGATGCCACGTCAGTACCGCTACTTACTCACCTTGTGTTGATGCTAACCTTGGACGTGGTTAGAGAATTGGTAGACGATCAACCTCACAACCACAATATTTCCAGTGGAGAGGTTGGTGGATTACGTGCAAGTGTATCAACGCAGGGGCCAATCCAACGTTGGCTGCGGCAGTGCAACCCCAAGGATTACCCCACTGCCAATTACATTAGCAATCATTTACCAGCATTCCGGGATATGTACGTGTGTATTGTCCCTCCAGGGCGGTGTCTGACCGGAATTTTGCGTAGATGTGAATTAAACGATTTAGGATTGGGAGACTATTTTGTTTGCATAAATTCATTGCTTCACAGTTTGATGGCTGTTAAGCTTGCGATAACCTAACTTGACACAATTTCCATAAATAAACGCCAGGGCCAACGTCTTTCGTTTCATACCTACAAGCGGACTTGTGTAATAGATTCTAACCTACTCCTCAGTTTGTTTGGTGTTGCACCCTCACTCGCATACCCTTCCCTCTGCCGCGCGCCCCTCCCGCCCCCAGCTCCCGAGGTTTTACACCTTTTTAATTTACTACCTACCGTTTTCAGCTTCGGCTATTGCTCGCTTTCAAAATGTCCATATATGGTTGTTTTGAATGCTTGGTGCCTCGGGCCTCATAGCCAATGGCAAGCGTCTATAGGCTGTTTCTTATCAAAAAATATTATCTTGGCTATGTACAACTTAGCTACGGGTTTGGCTGTAGATGTTTTCCACCCCTGACCCCTGCACCAAATCAGACAACTTGGAGAAAAGCTCAACCCCCGAAGACCACCTCACCGCCTGCCAGGAGTCCACAAGAACCTTCCCCACAGGGTCATTCTTCTCAAAGTCCTCAGCTGTCTGAAATCCATACTCAACCCATCTAAAAAGGCTGCCAGCACAGAATTGAGTGAAAGAGAGTCGCGTTTCTGCTTTCCCGATGGTTGTGTTTGAATGGCGCATTGATCCTGAAGGAATAAGTATAGTGGAACCAGCGGGGAATTCTATAACCAGTCGTGCATCTTTGCCAAGGAGCTCCAATCCGGCTCGTGTGCGTCGCGGGTCAGGTCCGCCCCGCGATGCGCAAGGTGAGGTGAACAAATGGTGATTCCATATAATATGTATCCTATGTAGATCTATATAATTAATTGCACTAGATAATGGGTGAAGAGCGAAGCGTCTCCCGGCTCCGGCGGCGCAGCCCCGGGGGCCCAAACGAGCCAGCCGCGATACCCATCTTAACAGTCTCTGGCGCGCATGCTGAGACGCGTCGGGCTGGCTCGATACCCATATGTCAGGAACAGTGTGTGCGTAGGGATTGGTTTGCCTACCTTGTCTCAACGTACGGGTGGGATCGTGATATTGCGTAGGAAACGATTGTGTATCACTGAGTCCATTTGTATGTATTGGGCGGTGATTTGCGCGTGCCGTCTCAGGTATTTGAGGAAGGAGTCGCCTTGCCATCTTCCGAGGGACTTCACGACTTCAAAGTCGATCCCCCTCAGCAGGTATTCCAGGGTGCCTCCGATACGTAGGCCGTGCCCCTTCAGCTTTGGTTGTCCTGCGACCGTGGCCGCCAGGTGTATTTGTGCGTTGAATGCGTATTTCGTGAGGGGGCGTCGGTCTCCCTGCTCGTGCGTGTATGCGAACAGGTGTTCCCCGGGCGCGGGGTTGTTTATCGCTAAGTGCGCCGCCATGGCGGCTTCGGGGTCCGTCGGGCCCTCCTGACGTGCCCAGAAGACGTCCTCCCCTTTGGTTTGGTCGAGCTTCGTGGCTGGGATTCTGAATACTGTGACCTTGTTGCCCTGTCTGTCCTGGTCTTGGCGCATGCCGTTCCGCGCGACGTGAAGCTTTGGGTTGAAGCCGTCTATCCTCTTCACAGTGAATTCTCCCAGCCGTGCCACGCAGTAGAATGCTGTTGTCAGGCATGCGAATACCGCGGCATCCAGCAGCGACTCCATGTTCAGGTGTTTCTTCAGCTCGGCGATCCCGTCCACCGTGTATGGCTGTCTCTGGCAGCGTTTGGAGGCGGGGGGGGCTAGTTTCTTCGCGCTCTTCAGGAGCGTGTCAAATTCGTCCTGGTTTGGCTTCCACGTGAGGCCGTGTATGAGGTGCCAGGCTCTGAGGCCGTATACGTAGTTGCAGATGGTGCTGTAGGCGTAATTGCCTGCTAGCCAGGCGATGAATGCCGATATGACGCGCGCTGGGGTGGGGGCGCGGATGTGCTCTGGGATCTCCTTTTGGTCGCAGGACAGGTGGAAGGCCAGCAGCCCTCCCCCGTACGTCTCCGCTGTTGATTCCGCCCACGCTTCGCCTATGACCTCGGTTATCAACCGGTTGTCTTCCTCCGATAACTCCCATTGCCCTTCTTGCTCCGGGGGCTTTTGAGCTGTGGTGGGGATCCACCTCTTCAGCCGCTCGCGTGCCAGACAATGCGGTCTGGATTCATGTGGGATTGGTGTCCGGTCCGTGTTATACGGCGCCGGCTTGCCCGCTGGCCTCGTCGGGGGCGGCCTGGGGCGAGACGGCTTCCTGCACTTCCCCTCAGTCGCGCTCCTGGAGGAATGCGTCGTCGGACCGCCGCGTGTCGGTCCAGCGTCCGCGGGCCTCTGCCTCACGGTTTGGTGTTCTTGGGGGCTTAGGTGTTGGAAGGTGGCCTCTTCCAGCAGCGCGGAGTAGCGCTCTGTTGTCGTCGAAGTCTGCAATGAACGGCTGTAGGTCATTTGGGATGGGGCAGGCTGGGAGAAGGAATCTAGCTGGGGGATAGACGCCTCTAGAAGGGCCGTCTGCCGGGTTGGACTTGCTGGGTACGTATCTTGTGATGAGCGTGACCTGCACATCGAGTAGGTACTGGTGGATTCTCTTGAATACGCCGTTTGTTTGACTGTTTCGGCTGCGCCCATTCCACCACCCCTCGACGACTCCTTGGTTGTCTCCAAAGACCCGAGTGTGCTCACCTCGCCGAAGGGATTGAAGTAGGGTAAGAACAAGGAGCTCGAGGCCCGCCGCTTCCGCCCAGCCGATGTCTCTGTCATCACGTTTCCATCCGTCCAGTAGGATCCATGCGCGCCAGCGCCCTCCGATCGTGATACCGATTCCCACTTCTGAGCTGGCGTCGGAAAAAGCTCCATAGTCGATGATGTCGGTTGGCCCTGGTATGTTTTGTGAGGGGAAAGACGTGGTTAGTTTGTCCATCCACCATTTTAAAGCCTCCTGGGTGCCGCGAGGCGGCGTCCGCGGCACAAAAGGCGAGGCTGATCCCGTGGCCATCATGGTTTCCAGGTTTGTCAGGTAGGCCCTGCCCTGTGGGAGCACCCGAGACGCGTGTAGGAGCTTCCCGTATAGCCTCCGTGTTTCGTCTAGGGTGTGCAGGCGTGTTGCTTGCCACGCCTTGATCTCGGCGGCGTATTTTTGGCACTTCTCGCTGGGTATGTGAACTGTCTTGGCCTCGAGGTTCCACTCGAAGCCGTTGAATTTTGGCTTGACCGTGAAAGGTACGTCCTTGGACCTTTCCCATGGGTATCCCAGCGCGTCGGATACGGCGTCTATGTCTTCCATCCCATACGTGAAGAGCGCGTCTTCGCCGCTGCGCCCCGCGGCTAGGTTTCTCAGCGGGAATGTGAGATCTTCATCGTATTCCTCGATGGTGCCGTCCGGCCTCTCGGCGCCGCGGTACCAGATTCTCCCTCCTTGATGTATTCGTCCCCCGTTCTGACTTATTATGCCGGCGTTCCTGGCCCTCCACGCGTTGTATTCTTCGATGTGCGCATGCGGGATCCTGAAAAATATATGGTCGTTGACCCACTTCGATACTGGTCCCAGTCCCGCCGCCCTGAACAGGTCCGCGCCCGCGTCCCCCACGCGTCCGAACACGCCTGCTCCAGAGGCTAGCCCGAAGGCGTCTCGTGTGTCCACTGCGAACGTGTTTGGCTTTTCCAACTTGACCACCAGCCCCGGCCATTGCGCCGGCTTGATCGGTACTGTTCTGTAAGCCTCCGCGACATCCCTCACCGCCGCCTGTGAGCCCGGCGGGAGGTTGAAAATGGTGTGAGCGATGGTGTTGAAGGTGCCCCATGTGCATGGGAAGTCGTCTGAATTAATTGTGTGGTTTATCGAGGTGCGTGATGGGGACGGGGTGTATGGGAATGAGAAATTTTGGATCAGGCGGAACGCGCCTTGCTTTCCTGGCTTCGGGCGCATGGAGATGGGCGACGTTTGGAACGGCCCCAGGACTTGCTCGATTACCTCGCGCGTGTATGGGCCCAGCCATCTGCCTTTGTTGAACTCTTTCGTTGCGGTTTGGTTGAATGCGTTGATCATTAGGGTGGTGTCTAATTTATTAGGTGGGGTGGAGGTGGAAAAGATTGTAGATATACCGGCGTCAAAGCCCCGCGTTAGCGCCTCTGGGACGTCTGGGTATTTACTGACTAGCCCGGTCTGTACTAGTTGCCTGCGCCATTCCTCGGCATTGAGCGGTGTATCTACTCTATGTGCCCTGCGCGAGAGGACATTTGAAAGCTCCGTGGTCGCGCTTCCCGCATCCCGAGCACTCGTGCTTGTCCTCGTGTGATCTGCTGAGGCAGCCCCCGCGGCGCTGGAAGTTGACACAGAGGGGCTGCCCCTGTGGGTTGACGATTTTCTTGTCGACTCGTCGGCACCACGTTGGGGTGGTGTTGTCCCACATCGTCGCGGCGTTGCATTTGCTGACTTCGTGCTTGCCCCTTCCAAGGCAGACCGCACAAGGCGGGAAGGGTTGTGCCTGGTGTGAACTGTCAGCATCACCCGATGCCCCAGATTTTGTCCTCTGGTACCTTGAGGCCGGGGATCTGGACCGTGAGTGGTCTCTTCGGCGCGGTGGGGATTTGGAGCGGTTCCCCCTCTTGCGTCTTCCCCTGGCGTTCGATTGCGCCTCCTGCGAGCGTGTGGCTCTCATCTCGGCGCGTAGCTGTGCGTTGTCTGCGCGTAGCTACGTTTGAGGGACCCCGGACGGCGCGGCAGTTCCGTCCCGGCATGCAGCACGCAGCGGCCGTCATTTGAGGGGTGGGTGGGTGTTTGGTCATCGGCCGTGCATGCAGCGTCAGGACCCGGCAGGCGGCGTTGCCAGCAGCCATCAGCGGGTCGCGTGGGACCATCTGCCGGGAGTTGGTCGTGTCGTTGAAGTCCACGGGTCGCCAAGGGACCCGGACGTCGACACAGACCGCCACGCGTTGTTGCAACGGCATGGTGAGTGGGCGTTCGTGGATGGTGTTTGGTGTTGGGTTGGAAGAGGAGGGAGGGGGATTGGGAGAGAGGGGGAGGGGAGCGTCAGTACGGTTATTATGGTGCCTGAGAGATTACTTACGGATTCTACATCCCTCGCCTGCTGCTCGCGCGCGATAATTGTGATTAAGTCCTCATTTATCGCGGCGATGTTGAAGGTTTCACCATCTCTCTTCATGGTGTCGTGCCAGTCTCGGCGGGCGCGCGCCTGGTATTCGAGGAGGGCTCTCTTGCCCGCATCCGTTCTGTGCAGCGGGTGGGACTCGAGGCGCATGAAGAACGCGCACAGGTCCTTGTATAGTTTTCCGGGCCATTTTGCTATCCCGATGTACTTGATGAATCTGTATCTTGCTTCTGTGAAGACGTGCCATGGGAGATGTTCGTCGAGGATGGCATTCTTGGAGGGGGAGGCCGTGGATGACGGTTTGAGGGCTAGGCGCTCGCCGTTCAGTCCCCCTGCAAAGTTGAAGCCCTCGCCATCCGGGGCTCTCGCCTGTCTTGCCGCCTCCGCGCAGCCCTCGGGGGTGAAGTACCATAGGTCGACGTATTCGTAGGCGTCGAGTTTGTTGAGGGCGAATTGGGTGGGGCGATCTGGGAGGGAGGTTGAGATCATGCGGTCGTCCCGCACGATTGGTGGAGCTGGCCTTCGCCTGGGCGGCTGCGCCGGCTGGTCTTCAGGTTCTGGATCAGGTTGCTGGGCCCCCCGCGGGGAGGGTTCACGGCGTGGGGTTTCTTGGCGCTGCTGCGGTGGGCGCCCCTGCCCTGCTCCCGGCGGGGGGTTGTCGTTTTCCTGCGCGTCGAGTTGCCTCGCGTATTGCTCGCATCTCTCGGCATTGTCGGTTGCCCAGGCACCGGCAAGCGCTTCGGTTGCTTCTTCGTGGGTCTGGATTTGCGGGCACCCTGGGTTTGCTATCATGCTGTCCCTGGCCAGATCATAGATGGGAAGCGAAAAGTCAGGGCAGACTTCGTTTGCAGGGTCCATGGCAATGTGTTGGGGCATGTTGGAAAGAAGGTGGTTGCTTCGTAGCGGTTCTGAGAGAGCTTCGTGTTCAGAGAGTGATGGGGTGTGGAATGAATGAAAATTCGTGTCATTGGTCTTTATAAAATTGAAGGGAACGAGGCGAGGGCGAGGGGAGCAGGAGGCCGCCGCGCGGTGATATGCAAAGAGGCTTGTGGCCAAAACAAACCACAAAAACCAACTAAGTAAACAACACCTAGATAAGATGTTGAGTGAGCGAGTGTTTTAGATTAACAACAAACAAAGCCTCCTAAGGACTCTAGAAGAGTTCTCAAAAGACTGCGAGGGGACCCGCTTTGGGTGCGACCTCGACATGTACGACGCGCGAGAGGGGAGATGAACGAATGGAATGGACGCGAGGGCGTCCGGGAACTGGGAACTTAGCGTAGAATGAGTGCGACGCGAGTCGCGCTCTCAAATCTTCGGGCCCGGTGCGACGCGAGACGGCGTACACCAATACGCAAGACTCTTTGACTGCGATCGGGCGACTTGGTCACAGACCGACTACGTGAATGCGAATGAACGTGGAAGATTGCGACGTGCGACTCTTGTAGGGAACATGGGTAGTCTACTCTGAGACTGCGAAACTGAGCTATGAACTCTGAGGGGGAAACTCTGCTAGATTCTCTCTCTGGAAAGCGAAGTATGTACATGGCCTATATACTGTGGGCGAGTCGCGGCGTATGTAAGGGTCTATGTACGATGCGATGGACCGCCAATCATGTCCTGAGTCCGGTAATCTAAAGTGAAATAAGAGAATATGCAACAAACCCGGCGCGATCGCGCGTCCGCATCTTGCTCGGGTCACCTAATGGGCACGTTGTCGAGGTCTCCGGGCCTCATGGAGGCTCTCGCGGTGATGTTGGTACGTGTCGCAGTCGGTGTGGGTCGAGGCGCATTAGGGTCTCTTGTTAGGAAGTACTGAGTGCGCGCGGAGCCGTGTTGAGGCGCGATCCCGTATGTGCTGAGCTGTGAGAGGGTCCTATACGAGTGCGACGGCCTCGCATCGTATATATATGGGGTGCGGCGAGCTGATCCTGTCCATTATCATGGTGTTGATGCGGTCCGAGGCCGTTGTGTGGGCTTGTGGGTGCGCGCGTCGAGCCTGGCGAGTCACGCTGATCTTATCTTGGTGCGAGATGTGGCCTACGAACCCATAAGCGCGCGGCGCGCTTATCACCGTTTGTTGGTGATAGGAAGCTCCTGCAGCTTTGTTGGCAAGGCTAGGTTGTCTTCTTTGGAAAGTTCATTTACAGGAGGAGTTTCAGCGGATTGGATGCCAGAGATTTTGAAACCACGCTCCTGAACGTGGCGCTGCATTTGATCAAAGCAACACCAAGCTTAGCCCAACGTTCATAAAACCACCAACCACACACTCAAAAAAGCCATACGCCTGTTGCCATTTTGAAGGGGCTAGGATGTTTGAAGTTGAGCATGGCTGAGAATGTGGGTGCAAGGAGCAGATTTACCGCCATTGGTTTTCAGGTGTGATTTAAACATCAAACAGAAACCTGCATGGCCAGCAAGGGTTAGTCCATTTATCTGTGAGGCTACAATATGCCAGAAGTTTCCGGCATGACCCTCAAGCATGGCCGCGAGCTGTCCAATGTAAGAACTAATACGCAGCCAATGCGTTGAAGATTTTGCCATCTAAGGAAACAAAGCTAGCTATAGGGGGGCTTACTTTGGCAGGCGGCTTAGCGCAGAACGGCCTTTGGTTAGAGCTGAGAGTTACTTAGCATGAGAATCTGTGCAGTTGCATGGGGGAGGGTTTCAAGTTCCAACCCATGTTGAAAATTTTCAACCAAACAACCCTAACCCCGCGTCAACAATTGACGTAACGCTCCCTGCATGCTAGCAATCGTTGGCAGTGCCTGCATCGTGAGGTTTATAAGCGTATATGAAGGTGGAGGGGGGGAGGTAGAGGTTTAGCTGCATCTGAATTGTTGTTATGGGTAGGTTTACAGTGTAATTGTGAGGCGGTGGGCTGCTATCTCTAACGCGATCCGTCTGGAATTTATTTCGCATTGGATATACACCCTCGAGGCTACAATTCTATGCCCAGGATTACCGCACGTAAAATGAGGCCAACCATGGCATCCTCTCAAGTAGTCTGTATTGCGTTGTACCCATGCAGGGTGAATTGCACGGTGGCCCCCCAGGGATGCCATCCTGCCCAAGGCAGTTACCGCTGGGTTACCAACGTAGGAAGACAGGGTCTGTCTTGGTTTGCAAAATCCATAAGCGAACTTTTCGTGGGTCTCAACCGATATGCTTGAGTGTCTTGCGCAAGGGAGATTCCATGCTTTTTATCAAGAAATCCTGCTAGGTGAATGTCTCAGATGTAGGTAAGACAAAGTGATGTCACAGCACTGACTCGGTGTGCGAGTTCCCAGTAAGGTGACGAGTGGTATGATGCCAGGTAAAGAGATTGCGAATGGCTAGAAAATCTCGAACACACCGTGCGAGCGACTTTAAGGTATTTTTATGCCAGTTCAATGGTGATACCTCATGACGCGCAAGGTAAAGCCGTTCCCCCTTTTTCAATACTGAAACTTGATACATCCGGTGAAAACCGGTTCTGCGGAAGGATGCACAAATCCGCGCAAAACTGTTGAGAGCAGGGCCACGCGGCACAATAGTGGAGAGGCACAGTTACAACCTAGATTTAAGTCCACGCTGCCCTACCCTTATGATGCTTCTTATCGATATCTCTCCATTCAATTGCAAGTCTGGACGCGTGGGGAACAATACTCAGCAGCAGGGAGGCTCCCTGCTGTTGAATGGCACAGCACCAACACGGCACACGAGTAGGCCGACTAACCCAATTGTGGCTATCTGTAACTTGGTCCCTCTTGGTCCCTCCCATCATGTCGAATGCCGAAAATACCTTCCTCTCCCTCTCCCTTCTCCCCCTCCTCCCCCCTCAAGTTCAGCCCATCTCCAGCAGCACACGGCGTCAAATTGGCACTCTTACAACCGCGCTCCATTCTCACGGGGAGTTTTAGGGCCTGGCAAGGTGGGGGGTTGCAGACCGACCCCCGCTGGGCCTCCCTGGGCTGCCGGCTGATATTCGAGCCTCGCGATATTGAAACTCGACAAACAGATAACGGCTAATGGGTAATCTTGAAGCTTTTGATCAATTCCAATGCTACGAATATGCCTAGGTCCCTTTGCTCAGCCTGCAATCGACCCATCCGAATACATACCAAAGTTACCAAACGCGCTTGATGAGTTAGAGGATAAGTATATGCTGCGTTTCTGACGTCTTGCTACATTTTTACCCTCAGTTGGATCATCGTACGCAATTCCTCATCATTGAATGCCACACCCGAGCCACTAAAATTGAGTTTTATATAGTTAAGCCGCATCGCAAACCAAGCATAACACCTGCAATAATATTGGATATACGCTCACTGGTGACCAGCTCTCAAAAAGTGAAGAAAAGCGCGCTTAGCGGCGCCAACACCGATGCCGGCACCAAGAGGATCTCGCGGCCCTCTTATTCTCATTGAAGGCTGCGTCACAATCCTCGGCAGCTGTCCTTTCCACCTCAAATATTTTACCTGGGTGGAGTGGTTGTAGGCACGAAACCTGGTGGATCGATTGCAGTATTGTTCAGAAGTCAGCGGAGGGCCGTAGCTGTAGGGAGAAGCGCTGTGTATTAACTTTTCTGCAGAATGCAGTTGACCCCAGTAAATTACGGACGGGAGCAGAGGCAATCTGCAATAAGATCTTTTTACTGCAGTTCATGGCGGATTTACGCGGAACAGGGTTTGCATTGGGGCAAATATTGGGGGATTTCAGCAATATTAATGCTCGGAGGTTGAAGAAGCATTTGGGGACAAGCGGATTGACGCAGATTGATGCAGTCTAATGCAGTCTGATGCAGTCTGATGCAGTCTGATGCTGATCAGCGCCGAGCGGGTTTTCACTGGGAGAAGGATTCAAATTGTTCATATATGGGTATTTGAATGTTTGGCATAAACCTCCAAACCTCCGCCGCCCCATACAGCCCATATAACAACGGCCACTCTTGTGCTTTCTCTGGACTTCCCTTTTGCAGGGGGGCGTCAAAAGACGCAGCACATGCGGGGCCGGATATTGAGATTCGAAAAACCTCGAAGTTGCTGGCATCGCGAAGTTCTTTCACCGTCCTCTTCTACATGCTAACCCTTCTCTTCCTAATTCTGGCCGTCTCCCAACCTGTTTGTTGCTTAAGAGTTCTTTAACTTTTGTGGCAATATACAGCCGTCGTTCAAAAACATTGTTGATAACATGCGTGAGATGGTTGAAGTTTTGAATTAGCGATTTTTGTCTTTGTGTTAAAATGGAAAGTGAGAGTTGTCATTATATTCTATGGACTTCAAAAAACAAATGAGAGGCGCTACGTGGTTGCGGCGAGGAGACCAACAATGGAACCACTTGCCTCAGTGACATGTGCAGTAACTGCCGAAAAAATAAACGAAAACCGTTGGGTGGCGACGACTCAGGCTGGGCACGTTTGGACGCTGAAAATCATATTTTTGGATAACTCTGAAAGAAATGAGAGGAGAAAGACATTACCTGAGGCAGCGCAATTGAAAAATGATGGATTTCAGGAAATAGAGCGTGCAAGATGTAGGGTGCTGGCAGAGGGTGTGGAGCGTGGCCTGGAATGCATGTGTATGTATATGCAAGGCTTGAGTGTTTGAACCTTGGAAGTGCCCATTTGCACATATTTGGCGCCACCCTCAGACGTTCAATATTGAATGCCTGCTCCGCGTTCTTTCAAGGGCATCAAAAATTTCAGTTATGGAAAACGCGGAATAATGTGTGGGCTCCTCACAAGGTCCATTCCCCCATGATTAGAAACTAGAGTATAAAAACCCATCATTTCATCCATGTACCTTCATTGGACAAAAACCGATTTCATTCCGAGTTCTAAGGGTGGGAAAACCCCCGACATATAGTCTCACATCGATAGAATAAAATCTGTTTTTGTTTGACACCTCAATGGCCAGCATATTAATGAAACGAAAGCCTCAGCCTAGCTCTAACCCTTCAAGAAAAAGGCTCAGGGTCTTTATGGATGCGGTGGTCATTACCACAACTCCAAAGTCACTTGGGATGGATGCCAATGCTAAGAATGTAAGTTACTTGCGCTGGGAGCCTCCAATTAATAATCACCTACAACCAGCCGAAGGTCAAGAAAGGGAAAAAGGAGGAGCCAAACCTTGGGCCAGATATCCTACAAGGCCGGCTGCAACATACTGGACTTCAAGTCTACCCGACCATACTCGAGAGGACCATCTGAGACACCGCAGTCCCGCGCAATTTTATCTGGTACCATCACGGCAGCCACCAAACGTACCTGAACCAGGACCATCAGCCTTTTGCACCCGCCATTCCAGGTTCCCCGGGGATATTCTTTGGTGTGGGGCACAAATCTTCTGATGTGGGGCAAGAGGTCCAGCGTATATTTACCCGAATCGCTCGAGGACATTGGCTGTACATGGGACAGTACCAACTCCAACGGGACCGCCCCTTGACAAAAGAGGAGTGGGCTTCAATAGGTCTGAAGGTATGAGAAATTGACCATACCTGACACATATCATTAATTACCATTATAGGTGCAAAATACTTGGACGTCATCCCTGAGCACCGCGGCATGGGGGAAGCGCGTTCGCTTGCGCATCGCCCTTCGAAAGCGCCTAGGTAGGCAGCCTACTTCTGATGAAATCCAGGAGGAGTTGGGCAGAAGTGGCAGAAGATCCCTCGAAACCACACGGGAGGATCTCAGCCAGGCGTTTCTGCGTGGGGAGGAGGTAGGTAGAATTTCGGTGGCCGCTATGAATCCTGCTGACCATGCCAATCCCAGACCATCTCTGTCTGGGTAATGAAGTGTGTGGGATATGATGCTGAATTCCAGCGTGCGCTTGTGGATAAGTTGCCCAGCTGGACAACGCGCCGCAGGGGAACCACCTACATGCATCGTGGAACACACTCGCGGCCTGTGAGGCAAGAGTAGGTTGTTACAACCGCTGGTCTCAGTTCAAATACATATGTTTAAAACAATTTAAGAATCTTGGGGGAAGAAACCTGGTCTCACAGAGGGGGGAGGGATACGTACCATCCCAAGTGGCAAATTGGACATGTCGCTGATATGAATGGCAGTATATTCAAATTGCCCATATATGAATAATTTGAATCATATTTGTTTCCTGGCTCGTGCGGTTGTGCGAATCTACTCTAAGCACGGAGAGATACATACCATCCCAAGTGGCAATATGAATGGCGGTATATTCAAATTATCCATATATGGATAATTTGAATCATGTTTGTTTCCTGGCTCATGCGGTTGTGCGAATCTACTCTAAGCACAGAGAGATACCATCCCAAGTGGCAAATTGGACATGTTGCCAATATGAATGGCGGTGTATTCAGATTGCCCATATATGGATAATTTGAATCACGTTTGTTTCCTGGTTCGTATGATTGTATGAATCTACTCTAAGCATGCATTGACTCATGTCACACTCATGAAGAAGAAATGTAAGGCAGAGGGCAGAAAATCAAGGTAAATGGGAATCCTAGTGGTTCTAGCCAAACGAGATGTTTTGGGAACAACTTGGGGGCAAACCCACGCAGGATGTTGAAATTGAGTTGGATTTGAGGGGGCCTTGAGAATGTCTTGGGGGGCTACCCACGCAGGACACAACTTTGACAGGACAGGGTAGGGGGTCGGATGAGAAGGTAAGGAGCAAGGGGAAAGAGAAGCAATAAGGCAGCAAAGTGGGAAGGCAATGAGGCAGCTGAACGGGCAAGACAATATTAATTTCATTTAAAAATAGCCAAGTAGTAGCTTACACAGTATGCACATTAGGCCTGATGTACTAATTAGTTGGAATTTTGGTAGAAGCTCAAACTTTTTCAATAGTCCAACGCCATAAGCAAAATTGCTTCACGGCGGAAAGCCAAGGTTGAAGCAGTGACGGAGAGCGGAGTCATAAAGTCACATGATGCAGGCAGACTGTGCCAAAATCCTAAACCACGTTTGTTTAAGTGATAGCACGTTATTCGTTTCACATACGCCCGGGCCATAGGGCCTCTGCTCAGATGTTCCTCAGCAATATTGCCTACCCATCCTCGGGCCCTCCGTTCAGACGGTTTCCCTGCCGTTTTTCTCGCTTCTCGTTCCCCTCATTCCCCTTTAAATTCTTCGATTTTGGTTGTTTCTCTCTTCAAACATATGCTACCTGTCACATAACGTTAATCTTCATCGTCCACGCCGTGCGCGTTGATAGGACACTGCGGCCTGTGGGGCAAACCAACAAACCAAGTGCTTCGCAGTTTGCGAGTGGGTGTCTTTAGTGCAGTGAAGGCCTGATCTCCAAGAGCTATGGAGATCTTCGCAAGCTAAGGGAATGAACGCGAGACTCGAGAGCTCTAATGCGAAGGGGAAGTTGTATTATGCATGCTATGTGCGACTCTATATAAATCGGAGCTACGCGGGCATGAGGTAGTATGTATGTAATGTAAGATAATCTGTCCGATAATGAGAAACTATGCAATCACTAAGGTAAGAATGCGATCTGAATCGCATTGAAAGCGCGATCTCCACGCGTACGAAGCGAACGGTGGTCGCGCATTAGTCGCGCGATGCGAAGGTAAGTAAGTAGATTAGCTATGAATGTCTGTATATATGTGAAATAGATATGAAATGAATGCGAACCGATGCTAAACCTAAACCATGCTTATCAGCGTGAGGTCTCAACTCTTTTATCTATACGACATCCTAACGCCTACACTCTAATTCCCTTCTTGAATGCTATGCAGCACCAATCTCCGGAGCACTTGATGTTCCATTCCCCGAGGCCCGTTTTCCCCCCGTGGCATCTAGCCGCCCCGTCCAGGACATG
This sequence comes from Infundibulicybe gibba, assembly GCA_015501065.1. Taxonomy (NCBI): domain Eukaryota; kingdom Fungi; phylum Basidiomycota; class Agaricomycetes; order Agaricales; family Omphalinaceae; genus Infundibulicybe; species Infundibulicybe gibba. The sequence continues at coordinate 8,411 of JADNYI010000508.1, read as the reverse complement.
TGCGCCCTTCTGTCCTCCGATTTCCCGGTTTCTCTAACTCCGTCTGAGCACGTTAGTCCATTTGGATCCTTTTTACGCTTTCAGTTTCGTTTGTGCACGGCCAGCACCCCTCGTCTATGGGGCCTCTCGTCCTCTCATCGCCGTACCCGTTCTGGCTTCCACCTGGCCCGTATTTGCTCGCCCCCATGTAGATGTGTCCCACCTCTCGAACTCTCAACCCTGTTTGGATCCCCTTTCCCCTTTCCCCGCACCCTCCTTTCTGGTTTTAGGTATGCGCCATTTTTCGTGCACCAACGCCCAGTTCCGTATGGACGGCGTCCCATCTCACAAACGCCCGGGTCCCGTATGGGCTACGTTCCGCCTTATAACGTTCGGCCCCGCATGGATCGCGTTTCGTCTTGTCAACGCTTGGTCCCGTATGGGCTGCGTTCTGTCTCATAACGCTCGGTCCCGTATGGGTCGCATCTCGTCCTGTCAGCGCCCCTCATGGGCCATGTTTCGTGCCTCCAACGCCAGGTCCCGTGTGGACTGTGTCCTGTCCTATAACGCACAGTTCCATGGGGACTGCTTTTTGTCGCGTCAACACCCACACTGTATAGTTGTTTTTTTTAGCCTTGCCAACCTCCATCGCGTGTTGACCGCGTTTCGCCTCATCATCGCTTCGTCCTGCATGCTCATGCCTTCATCGCCCAGTCTTGTATGGATGGCTCTACGTAGGGTTTGGCAAAGGTGCAGGAAGAGGACCCCTAAACGGTGACACCCCCACCGTCACCTTCGCTTCCACCGTCCAACCAGCAAACAACAGGTGATTGTGATCTACAACTCATGTCTTCATTTGCTAATGCTACTCAAGGTCCTGTGCAAACTTCTTTTTTACAAAAGCACGACATCCCCATTGTCAATGTCGAGAGCCTCATCACGCAGCCATACAACAAGGACGACCAGTACATTTGCGCGCTCATGTCCGAGATTGTCTCTGTTTTCAAAGACACCGCCCAGCTCAATCTTCCCTTCCACGACCAAACAGCGGGATTTTCCGTCGGCCAGATTGCATCCAATGTCTTCGACGAACCGGACAAGCTCGCGGACTTTGCTGCAGCCGTTTCAACTGGCGAGGTTGGGGAGCTACAAGACGTCCTGGAAAGTCTCTTCGCTGTCAACCGGCTGCGCAAGGCCCTACTGGTCTTGAAGGAGCTCATCAACGCCCGGCTGCAAAGCAAGCTATCATGGGATGTCGACAGCAAGATTGCAAAACGCCAGCGCGAGTACCATTTGATGGAACGGCTCAAGGGCGTCAAGATGGAGTTGGGCATGGAATTGGACGGCAAAATAAGTTGATTGAAAAGTTTAAAGAGAGGGCCGCAACTTTGAAGATGCCAACGTCACCAGGAACTATCTCAAATGGCTACCCAGGTTCGTTGGCGTGTTTTGCATTGTTTCTATCTTATTCAGTTTGACCTCAGATTCCGCGGGGACAACATACACCCGAAAATTATTCCATCACGCATGCTTATACCGTTCTGGACGAAGACCACTATGGCCCCAAGGACGTCAGAGACCGCATCCTCAAGTTCCTCGCCTTCGGTAAACTCCGCGGAACGGTAGAAGGAAGAGTTACCTGCCTCGTTGGCCCACCGGGTGTTGGGAGGACTTCGGTTGGAAAATAGATGTCACACGCTCAATCGCCGGTTCTTCCGGTTTTCAGTGGGGGGCTTGAAAAATGTAGTAGAGGTCAAGGGCCATAGGTGCACATACGTTGGGTGCGTATTTCTAACTTATTGTTCTTTTACGCTGATAAGCAAGCTTATCGTCTAGGGGTTCGCAGCTCACATCTCTACTGATATTGGGCGCATTGGGCGCACTCTTACAGTACTGATCGCACCCATTCCGCTCCGAACGCGTCGAGATCGCGCTTCAATTCTGATTCCAGCCGTAGTCTCCGCATGTTGATCACAGCACTTCGCACTCGGATCGCATTACATTACATAGTTCCCTTACCTATTTACCATACCTCATGGCCGATAGCTCCGATATATAGAGACAGTAGCCACAACCATTAATACAAGTTCCCATTAGAGCTCGAAGCACATCTCGCATGCTTCCGCATTCCACTCTCGTTTAGGGCAGTGCCCTCTTATGATCTCGTCGAACTTGGGCTAGGCATCTCTTGCTAAACAGACACCCACTCGCAAACTGCGAAACACACAGGTTAGGTTTGGTTTTGCCACCTGGCCGCAGTGTCACATCAACGCATGACACGAACTCTACCCAGGCGCTCAAGAGAGTTGGCACGGAGAATCCTCCCGTGTCCATTGACGAGGTTGACAAGATCGGCTGGATTCACAACAGCAACCCCGCTAGCGCGCTGCTGGAGATGCTCGATCCCGAGCAAAACAACAGCTTCTTGGATCGTTAGTACATCGTCCGCATTTTGCATTATTCTATAGCTGACTTTTGTCAAGTATGGATGCTCCTGTTGGCCTATCACTCTTGGACCGTATGGAGGTCCTCAAAGTCAGTGGCTACGTCTCCAAGGAGAAGGCCATGATCACAGACAAGTACCTGGGTCCCCGGGTGAAGGAGGCGTCGGGCTTGACGGGGGTGGACGTCGTGCTGGAGCCGCCCGCGATCGACGTGCTCATCAAGTATTACTGTTGAGAGTGGGGTCCGGAACTTGAAGAAGCATATTGACAAGTGAGTAAAGCGTCTATCTGTTGACAGTCGGTCCTTAATGCTCTATGTTGGATATACAGGAAAGCGGCTCTCAAGCTCGTCCAAGAGCTTGGAGAAGAGACTTTTCCCGAGCCAGCGCTGGTCTCGACATTAGCAGCGGACACCAAGACCGTCGAATCCTAAGAGCCCTCAAGTAATAAAGCCCTCGCGTCTACATCAACCCCAGCAGACCCCGATGCTCCATCGCCCACAACTCCGGCCGAAAATCGACGGAGCAAACCCTCGTTACCACTCAGAAAAGGAATCCGATGCCGATTCCTGATTCTATTTACGTTCGCATTACCCCGGATACCCTCAAGGACTATGTTGGCCCACCCATCTACCAGAAGGACCGTGTGTATGTTTCCCCCTCCTCCACCCGGTGTTGGCACCGATTTTGGCTACCTCGGCAATGGCTCGGGAGCGGTCATGCCCGTTGAAGCCATGGTAGGTTGTTTGCCCCATAACCTCCGTGCCTCTGTAATCTCGCTCAGTTGGGTTAAAAGCCATGTGTTCGAGTTGGGCATCACTTCCTCAAGCGGCGAACAGTTCCTCAACGACCGCGACATCTATGTCCACATGCCCGAAGGAAGAATCCGGAAGGAAGGACCCAGTGTCAGAACGGCGATTCCCTCCGCCTTTGTCTCACTATTCACCAAAGCCAAGATTAATCCAGATATTGTTACGTTTCTTTGTCTCTCTCTCAACGACGGTCTTTAATGTTGCGCTCTTAGTCATGACTGGGGAGGTATCGCTCGCTGGACAGGTGCTTCCTGTGGGTGGTCTAAAGGTGAAAATATTGGCAGCCCATTGCACCGGCATCAAGACGATCATCGCGCCCACTGCCAACCGCGCCGACATCAGGGAGAGCGTGCTGGAGAGTGTGAAGACGGATATTCGGTTTGTCTACATTGAACATATTATTGCAGGAGGTGTTCCGCGGGGAGTCAATTATAGAATGATGGAAAGATACACTGTAGCTTATGCATTTATCAATACACACATCACCTAGAGTTGTACTTTAGCCATATCTCTACTCATCCTTTGCAAGCTCATAGATTTTGCGTTGTGCACTGAGTTATTCACAATTTGAAGGTCATTTCTCACTAAATTATGTGCAATGTTCCCCTGTTCAAATTCTCACCCTCTTGTGACTTCTGGCCTCCTCAACGTCTTTACCGCGGGTTATGGTTGTTGGCATGGCTCCTCGCAAAGCATTCACCGTTGACAATCAACATTGCACATGGTCAGAAGGTGACCATCTAACGATTTCAACAGCAGGATGATCGATGCTCCGCTTGGTGAATCCATCAGGAAAAACCTACATGGGTTCTTGCCAATGCCAAACGCGAGACCATGGCTCACGTGATCCACGTGACGTGCTCAACTGTTGCTCATGCTCAAAACTTCAAGCGAGGTTCGATTGCACACCGCCGCGCCTGGGTTCAAGTTTTTTCTTCCTAACATAAATACAGACCCAATCAGCCTGCCGCTTTAAGTTTGAACCACCCACCCCATTTTGCAGCACCACCTCAGCGTTAGGCTTAGTGTTTAAAAGTCCGGTCAGGTCCGGTTATTTGCCTAATTTGGAAAAGACCGTGACCGTGACCGGTTACATCATCACCCAAAAAGGAAAAAGACCGGACCATGACCGGTTACCGGTCACAATTATTTCAAGCTTGTTTGAAGACCATCGGTCACGCAAAGACCGGTGTGACCGGTCATAACCAGTCCTAACCGGTCGTGACCGATAATTTTACCATATATGGATGTCACACAGGGTCCGCGACAGAATATTTCATGTGTAAAAGTGAAATATCCATGTAAAAAGCAGCTCTCAGAGCCATTTTTGATGGTTTTTGATGGTATTTTGGGGTGTTTGGTGGGTGCGCATGTGGCTGTGCAATAACCGGTCTATAACCGGTTATGACCGGTCACACAGGCTGTCACAATCCAGGAAGACCGGACCTTGCGCACCCCAAAATCAAAAAGACCGGACCTGCGGTCACTGTGTGACCGGTCATTTTTCGGTCACGGTCCGGTTCGGTCACGGTCACATGGACCGGACCTTTAAACACTAGTTAGGCTACGCACTTTGCTGGTGGTTTGGAGCCCATTTGGTACTGCCTAGTAAGTTTTCCACTGCCAGCTGCATAGGTATTAGGCTACGTGCCCTCGGAATGGTAACCATGGCGTTAATTGCATATTAGTTCACACAATGGACAGCTTGCAACTACGCTTGGGGGCTAGACCGGGTGCCTTTAGCATGCGGCTGCGCGTCAATAAGGTGGCTAATTTTGTTGTTGAATCCGCAGGTCAATCAAAGGCCGCTTCAAACCAAGGCATCTGCCGGGGTGAGTTTCTCTTTATAGCCCTGCTCCTATGGCCAAGCCCCCGTGCGTTGGAGTTATGCATTGGCTCCCATAGCGGGCAGCTTGTAGCCATGCCTGTAGGCTGCGTTGGAAACCTATATAGCCACAAAAATAGGCGTGCTGACGTTCCCTCCCTATAGTTCTTTTTCTGAACAGGCGACAAAATGGCTACCCAGGGTGGGGTAGGTGCACTTGCTCTTGCAATCTTAGTTAGTTGCGCTTAGTTTTAAATATGCTAGTATCCTCAAAGTGGCAAAGAATTTGAGGAATACGACTCCCCCGAACTCATGGTTGGTGGGTCTGTAGGTATTGGTTTACGGGTTGATGTTGGCGCTTTGATTGAACGTGGGGCTGGGCGCAACCTCTGCCCAGAATTTGACCTTGAAGCCCTTGACGTTGAACCCACTGATGCACCTCTTGCGGATGGGTTTTCCGAGGAAGATCGTCCACTTTCGCCAACAAGGCTGTGGGCCACTGAGCAACAGGGCACAGCCTCGCCCGTCTTTACGCCCACACCCACACCCCTCACCACGCCCACACCTGAACTCACTGGGTCTATGCAAACTAAGGAAAATCCCCCAAGTAAGAAGCGTAAAAACAAAAAAGCTAATGGGGAACGTGCCAAGCGGCGAAAAGAAGATTCAGTTAACAAACCGTATGACTACCTAGAGCATCTAGCTAAAAAGCAACGAAGATTCATCCAGGGGGAAAATGCAGTCCATACACTCCTAGACACGCTATCACTTCCACATGCATCAAGCGGCTTTGTAGGGCGTGTAGAAAGCTCTGGGAGCCGTGCATGGACGCTTGACAGGGTATGTATGCTTGAAGGCTTTGCTTACAAAGCTTGGAAAGGAATGTAAGCGCTGTTTCATCCCACTTCTAAACGGTGCTAACAATTGGTACTAGACTTCCAGAACCTATATGTGATGGGGAAGGGCGGGTGGTTGCAGTACTAGCAGGTTGACCAAACTCCGGGGGTTATCTTGAGTGCACGCAGCAATTAGCTAAAATTTTGCTTGATGCTGGCTCAAGGGCAAAACTATCTACTAAGCAGAAAGTGCATTGGAGAGGGAAGTACCGTGCACTATCAGTAGGTGTGAGTTTTGGTGGCGGTCAAAAGGTGGGGCTGTTTGATCTAAGTCGTGAGCAAGTCTAATCCATCCCCCCTTTAGCGTCCTGGAAACCTTGTTCATAATGCGAATAATACCACGATCTTGGAGTCAGTAATGTCTGACCCTAACATGCGGCGGGTTGCAGGTTTTGGCTCAGGTGTGCTTACCAATTCAACAATATTGTGAAGGTCTGACATTGTTTTGGCTTACAGCATCCTTTGCTCTCTGGGCTCCAAAGCTCTTTTGGTACTATCGTGAAAGGCTTGAGCTTCTGTATGCTTCAAATCCTCAGCTCCGACGCCTATTCCCCAACAGCATCTTCACCGCATCAACCCTCAACTGCGGACCCCAAACGGCCTCTTTTGACCACGTGGACAGCGCCAATCTCCCATTCGGGTGGTGTTCAATCACTGCCCTTGGTGATTTTAATCCTGTTGAGGGTGGGCATATGGTCCTCTGGGATCGTAGGTCTCTTACGTAGTGAGGAACGAGGGGAGGGCGAGAGCAGGGTCTTCGCCAGCGCGGAAACTCCCGGGCAAGCTCTCCTGCATACCTCGAGGAGACTCTGCCCGGCCGCTGATAAGCGCGCCGCGCGCTTATGGGTTCGTAGGCCACATCTCGCACCAAGATAAGATCAGCGCGACTCGCCAGGCTCGACGCGCGCACCCACAAGCCCACACAACGGCCTCGGACCGCATCAACACCATGATAATGGACAGGATCAGCTCGCCGCACCCCATATATATACGATGCGAGGCCGTCGCACTCGTATAGGACCCTCTCACAGCTCAGCACATACGGGATCGCGCCTCAACACGGCTCCGCGCGCACTCAGTACTTCCTAACAAGAGACCCTAATGCGCCTCGACCCACACCGACTGCGACACGTACCAACATCACCGCGAGAGCCTCCATGAGGCCCGGAGACCTCGACAACGTGCCCATTAGGTGACCCGAGCAAGACGCGGACGCGCGATCGCGCCGGGTTTGTTGCATATTCTCTTATTTCACTTTAGATTACCGGACTCAGGACATGATCGGCGGTCCATCGCACAGTATATAGGCCATGTACATACTTCGCTTTCCAGAGAGAGAATCTAGCAGAGTTTCCCCCTCAGAGTTCATAGCTCAGTTTCGCAGTCTCAGAGTAGACTATCCACGTTCCCTACAGGAGTCGCACGTCGCACTCCTCCACGTTCACTCATATCCACGTAGTCGGTCTGTGACCAAGTCGCCCGATCGCAGTCAAAGAGCCTCGAGTATTGGTGTACGCCGTCTCGCGTCGCACCGGGCCCGAAGATTTGAGAGCGCGACTCGCGTCGCACTCATTCTACGCTAAGTTCCCAGTTCCCGGACGCCCTCGCGTCCATTCCATTCATTCATTACCCCTCTCGCGCGTCGTACGCGTCGAGGTCGCATCCAAAGCGGGTCCCCTCGCAGTCTTTGAGAACTCCTCTAGAGTCCTTAGGAGGCTTTGTTTGTTGTTAATCTAAAACACTCGCTCACTCAACATCTTATCTAGGTGTTGTTTACTTAGTTGGTTTTTGTGGTTTGTTTTGGCCACAAGCCTCTTTGCATATCACCGCCTGGGCAGCCGCTCTTAAGGCCTCAACCTTTTTCTTGCACTCGCCATTTTGCCTACTCAACATCGTCCATGTGCGTTGGATGAGAGACCGAAGCACCTTTCGAACGTCGGGATCAAGGTACTGGTCATTGACAGTTAGCGACTCCTGACCAAAAAGCTCGACAGCCACTGGTTCCAGGATTATAGGAATCCACTCTTCACTAGATGGCCATTTGTCTGGAGTACCGGATACTTGAGCAATTGAAATGGGGTGGAGGTTCTCGGACCTCATAACGGCAATAATGCGATCGTGGATGTGGCATTTCTTCCATAGCTTCCCAATGAAGCCCTGCCAGATATTTCGGCCCAGAACCTCAGAACTAGTGCCAGCCCGTGCCTGTGCAAACCTTTGACGGCCATCTTCAGAAAAATTCCCCTTGTATTGGGTGAAGTAGGACTTGACATCCTCCGACATTCGACGGGTCCAGTTGGAAGGTAACCTATCATCATCCTCGGGGAAGAGGCCGTCGTGGATGTTCGTAATCTCCTTCCACCTCTGATACTTCCAAGGGGCACCATTTGCGTCTGTATAGAGATTAGTCATTGAACAGGAAATAGAGGGGGTGGGCATGGTGGGCAAGAACAGAG
>JADNYI010000507.1:0-23829 GCA_015501065.1 Infundibulicybe gibba | reverse complement strand
TTCATTACCCACAATTACAATTACACATAGATGAGAGGTCATATCTGCCAGAATCTCTCCTTAATCGCAAGGAGCCAATGGCAACCATCATACAATTCAACAGCTGCTCTTTTGCTCGCTTGCCGCGAGACACAGGATCCATTACACATACAGTAAGCGACAGACTGACAAGCGCGACCTAGATCTTGCTAATTATGAACAAAGTAAGCCAAGATATTTACAATTGGTTTCAGGGATATTAGAAAAGCTGCCGAAACTAAAGGAGGAGCGGCTTCCGCCCCGCGTGTAAATCAGTCAGAGGTATGACCGAGCCCAACCCTGCGTTTTTACCACTCACTTCAGATGGTAGTATGACAGAATTGGGTTGACTTGTGAGTAGTTCATATCCCCAAAAGAAACTAGCGGTACTACCGAGATCCGCAGTCCTTCAATGGATCTGGACCACGGCGTATACCAGTCAGGCATCGTTATTGTTCCCATATGTAATGCCTATGCTGTACGTTATTTTCATTTGAATCGCATCTTGGTTTTTGATTATTCCCACAGGCCAGAGATTTTCTGCATGTCAGAGCTCAGCGATAGCACTGATGTACAAGTATATAGTTCTGCGGTTTTGTATGTGCTCTCAGCCGTCTCACCGCCGGTAGAGTATATTGCCACCATCCTTGATAATTTTGTCATCGCCATCAAATCATCAACCGTAAGCCTCCGAATATTCTAGAATTCAGTATCACAACCTCCCGCCCACAGTCATGGCGCATAAGGCTTCACGCCCTGCCGGCGCTCGTCGTTTTTTTCTATCGAAATTTACTCTCCATCTCTCCCAGTGGTGTTGCGCAGGTAATGGATGCCCTTCTGGACTGCCTCTCGGACGAAAATGTGGAGGTTCGGGAGATGGCATCCAAAGCCCTGTCAGGTGTTGTTAGATGTTCGCAGCGCCAAAGCATCATGCCGCTCAAGGTAAGGTCTTTTTGTCACCGCTGCCATGTAAAGTAATTTTGGTCATTAGAACCGATTTGTGGCCTTGACGCGCAAAGTTACATTGCCCCCAAGACGCGACCCTACGTATCCAACGGCCTTGCGCTCCCTCCATGCTGCCATTCTGGGGATATGTGCTTTGATCGAAAGTTTCCCATATTCAGTGGAAAAATGGATGCCCTCGCTGACTGAAGGTAGTATATCACACAAACCCACCATAGCGAACCTAACCCCAAGCAGTTCTGGCCCCCCACTCTACTGACCCACCGCCTATCTCGACTACGATTCGAAAGTGTGCATCTGAATTCAAAAAGGTACGAGGATCATTCTTTCAGCAGAACACCTACTGATAGCGATTATAGACACATCAGGTGCGAATCGGTTTCCATGAGTCATACTCCCTTTGCTCACCCCCGGGCAGGACACTTGGCACAAAGACCAGCAAATGTTTGACGAAGATCAACTCCAAAGTCTCGCCACCATGTTGGTTGGAACCTCGTATTGTGAATCGTTTTCACATCCGTTATCCACTTACTCATGGTATTTTCGCAGATGCCTAAATCGTAACAGTAGCTGTAACTATTACACATTTTTGTCCAAACAATGACATAGGCCCAGGGCATGCTTCCGCTTATAAGTTATCGATAACATCAAGGCTGCGTGTTTGGCATGTGCTGGTGACCACCCTGTTGGTTCACTCCCTGTAACGAGGTGGCTATGGGCACGCCCCCACCAACGAACCATTCGATTTCAATCTCCACGTCAACATCCGGTTGTAACCCCTGATTCACTCCACTCTGATATGTTCACCTGGGAGGTATGATTTTGAGCTTGAAAGATACCCCGCCTCCCTAGCCATGGACGATTGACATGTACGAAATTCGGTCAGGGATATACCAGCGCTTTCCTACTTTATGAACGTGCGCAGAAGCAAACTCGCGGACATCAAATTGCACTGCTCCGTTCCTGGAAAATGTGCTGGGGTCACCTCTAGTGTGTATACAGGAGAAGCCAGCTGCAGTTAGCTACTTGGTACGTTTGATCCAGAGACACGCGAGTGTTAGCGCAACCGTAATCACAATTTCCAAACGAAATAAAGAAACTAGATTGATTCACTGATATGATGGTACTGGATCCCCGGAGATTCTAGAGTAAATTTATCAGATCAACATGAGGCCGATTCGTGCTACGATAGTAAAACAGTGGAAATATTCAGATAGATTCACGGACGGGGAATTGTGCTTTGAATGGCAGGCACCTCCACATCGATCTGACTACAAGCGCAGCGCTGCATTTAGGTCTAAACTTGGAATAGCGGCGTTTGTTTACGTAAGCTACACTGGCGACACGAGTACCCTCCTCCTCCTCCTCGAGAATCACCGGATCTGTAGAATTATGCAGAGAAAGAAAGAATTTATTCGGAAAACCAGAGCGTCAATGGGGCATGGACATCGGATTTTGTTACTGGTACGACGAACGGGCATCCGTACCTCGGGTCGGAGAGCGAATGCTACCCTTGATGAAGCCAACCAGATAAGGCAAGTGACGGTGTTCTGGACAGCATTATTTTTGAGACGCAAAGCGAGTTCTCTCAGTTGAACATCAAATATTTGAGACGACCACAACGACGAGCACAAAGACCAGAGGCGCTATTAGCAGCAGAGATTTATTGGAACAGTATTGGCGGCGAGGAGGACGTGATTAATTATTGGAGAAAGCCGAGGCACGTTGCCTGCGATCAAAACCTTGACAATTCCGTACGCATGAAATTGCCTCCCCGTTGCCTCGCCTTCTCTTCCTTCTTAACCTCACATCCCCTCTAGGTTTCCACAAACCCCATTTCTGTCACCTGGTGGTTTCTCGGACATATCTTTTTCCTCACGACCTCCTCACGCCGTCTTCATTTTTATACCTATCTGCCACTGTGTCTTCCAATTAGCTTGGTGATCCTCACCAGGTCGTAAAATCGATTCCAGAGGTCAATCCCTCGGCGGGTGCTATCTATCCACTCAATTACTCGCTCAAGCGCATCATATAAATCTCTTTGCTTATTGCCTCATCTCGACCTCATCCACCTTTTTTTTTTCTTTTTTTTTTATCACAATCATCGGAAGCGGCATCTCTTTAATTATCTGGCAAGTCATAGGCTTATAGCCCTCTGTCGTACGTCCCGCAGTGCTTACCTTTCATTTGCCCTAACTCATAGTTGAATGCACGACGTAGTCACGAATCCATCAGCAACGACGAAAGGTTTCACCCATACGACTTCAGACGAATTACTGCCTCCCATCTCCCTCTCAACGCAACAACAACCAGCGGACTCCTTGTTCTGGTCCCCGACATCTGAGAGTCAGGCCCCCATCGATGTGCGTTATTTCTTCCAACCACGTGTTTTTATCATCAACTCACATCTCAAATGGCAGAACTGGAATATATCGACCCCAAGCGATACGCCTCCAGCTCACCAACTTTTGCTACGGTGTTATCACAAGCTACCTCTCTCCTCGAATATGCCTTCCCGCATCGATGGTAGTGGGTTAGGTCATCCTGACACCCTGGTCTCCGACCGCACTATGGGCGCCAGTCGTCATTGGCGTTTAAATACTAATGGCCAGCTCGTTGATTCAGAGGCCACTTCTGCCGGCTGGGATCTCGCCGATGAAATTGTCAGATTGAAAATAGGCGAAGTGTCTGCCGACGCCGACGACGTCCATGGCGCAGTTCGCACTCCACCCAAATCTAAACAAAGAGGGTCAGTGGTGCCAACATATGAAGCTAGTCCGTTGGAAACGTCTTCAAGCGCGAGTGTGGATTCGTCACCCCATCAGTCAGATCATCAAATTAGTATATCGCACTCCCGTGGTTCATCGACCGATACAACCGTGTCAAGCTCCCATGAATCTTCAGGCTCCGCCGCAGGCGACACATTGTTGGCCCACCCTGGTCACAAGGTCGGAAACGTGATTGAAGTCAGGGAGCGTCCGCATTCCTTCAGTGGTGGTTTATCATCCGCAGACCTTCGTCGTTTGCAACAAGTTGGTGATGGCCTTGACACGGAAGTTAGTGACCGACAGATCCAACAACAACAGCAATGGCACAATCAATTTAGAGATGGCTCTGATCAGCCCTCCTATCCATCGCTCACAAACGGTGTTACTATCCATCGCCCTCAGCCACAGCCACATCCTCAACTATACGATTATCGACCTACTGCTAATACTCAGCCGTTGGCCAATCGCGACGAATTGCAGATAGACTATAATATCCAGCAACGCAATTTCAATCCATTACCTCAAGGCCTTCCTTTAAGTGCCGCTCCACCACCACAGTCTGCCTTCCAAGGCCGCCCAAATAATTCACCCACTGCGTATCGTCCTCAGCCTCGCGGTTTCCCTCAACCCACGATCCAGACAAGTCCAACAACCGTCGGTTATCCTCCGAGTCATCACACATCACACTTATCATTAGGCAATACTCAGCAATTATATGAGATGATGCTTCCTGGGGTTCATGACAGCCACCACCCAGCAGTGACCCGTGTACAACAACAGCACAACGTTTTCCGTGCAACTCATCATCATTCAGCCTCGGATCCATCCAATATCCGAGACGCGGCCACTCTTGCTTTGATTAATAATAATTTACAGGCATTCGCTTCAGGCATTTTCCAACCAGGTTTACCGCCACCCGGAGCTGGCATGTCGTTATATCCTAATCAATTCTATGGGGCCCCGGATGGCTACCCACGTCCTGATGTAGCGACGGTACAAGCGATGGCAGCTCGGCTCCAATCACAATATCCTGGGCCGTATGGTATCCTGCCTCAGCAAGGAATGGGAATGGACGGAAGCGTTTCTAGTCCCACAAGTACCACTGGACAAAATGGCCCCAGTGCTAATAATCGCAAACTCGGTCTGTACAAAACGGAACTCTGTCGAAGCTGGGAGGAAAAGGGTACATGTCGCTATGGAACTAAATGTCAATTTGCTCATGGGGAAGAGGAATTGAGGAAAGTCGCTCGCCACCCCAAGGTTAATTCAATATTACGATTTTACATTGGGCTTTACTCATCTAATATCCATCATTCTAGTATAAAACCGAGATTTGTCGAGTAATTACATCCCGTACACGCTCATTATTACGCACTCATAGTTCTTATCTAGACATTCTGGGTTCAGGCTCATGCCCTTACGGAAAGCGATGTTGTTTTATTCACACGGAGCTGCCGACATCTGGCGCGCCCGGAGCAACTTCCACAGCAGATAATACCCCCCCACCTCAGCCACGATCAGATGGTCGAGCCCGCTCTTTGAGCACCAATAGTGACCCTAATGATGCCGGTGTCTCCCTGCTCGCTCGCATCTCTGCAAAGCGGAACCAGGATTCAACAAACGCTATCAACACTCCTGTTGATATGAGCTCAGGCAATGGGTTCCCTTTTACACGCCCGCCCACCGGTTCTTTGCGGGTCGACACATCTGCTCTTGATGGCCCTTCGGTTAAGCAAAACAAATCCGCCTATCCCACATTTGCAAGCAATGGGATTTTGTTACCAGCCCCGGAACACATTTCTGCCAAATCCCCTGCCCCCGTCACGGCAGGCCCTGACCTAGGAAGACATAATAACTCACGTCTTGAAATCGTTGGCTATAACAATGTATGACCTTTGATTCCTCTTTTGTGACATATCTGACACAATGCAGCAGCGATCGAACAAGTCTAATGTATCGAACTCCAATGTGCGACACTCCTTCAATGGAACAGAAGATATCAACTTTAGCCCAGCTCCGCCTATTCCTGCCCACTCGTCATTCGCTTTATCGCCCAACGAAAATAGCAACCCCCCCAGCCGTGTCAATGGGCACGTCCGAGCGGGAAGTGCTGGGAATTGGGGAAGTTTCTCCCGCAGCAGTCACTTGGGGCCTTCGCCCTACCCCCACGCATCAAGCCCCGCCGGTGATATCATTGGCAATTCGCCCTGGTCAACAACAGAGTTGACGATGGGACCTTCCCGCCTCAACGATAAGGCCTGGGCATAATTCATGAGTATTTGTCTGGCAGCATGTCTTGTCATGTCTATTTTTTTTTTTTGGAACGCCTTCCTCAATTACGATTTGCCGCCAGTTCGGACATGCCGTTGTTCTACTATGTTTTCTTTTCCATCTGCAGGATCTCTCCATACAAATATTCTCCCGCCCAATCGTTGTTACTAGTCAAAAACACCACCCCGCCTTCTGATCACTGATACTACCTTATCTCATCTCGTTTCACTGCATCATATACTCATCAACCACAATGTCTTTATTCCATCACAATTCATGTCAAACTTATCTTGAACCTATACAACGTGTGTGTGGACGAAAATCAAATCAATAAAGCAAGTAAATTGCTGTTACAAGTCATAAACCTAAAGTAGCGATTTCGCGGCGGAATGCAGCCATTCGACACCTGGAGTAGCTGAGATAGTCAAATTCAGGTTCTTCGACGTTCCCTTCAACATCCTCCCTGGCCTGCACAATGCCCCAGATAGCCCACATCGCGTGGGAAGCAGGACTCCAGGCGCGCACCTGTTGATCGAGGTCAGTAATTTGAGCCTCACGGCTGCGAGGGTCGATAGTTGCGTTATCTTCTCCAAAAATGGTTGAATGAAGCAGGTAAGCAATATAAAAATTATGGCGTTCCTCCTTGGTTGGATAACGTAAAGGATCAAGCAGATGAGGGGTGCTGCTGTGATAATCGGCCGTCCATTCATGGAAGTGGTTTGCAATATCAAAAGAGGCTGGGTTTGGCGCAGCATATTCAAAGTCGACAACAATTATCTGTGGATCCTGTCAGCCGCTAGGTACGGTGGCTTCAGTGGCCCTAGAAACATACCTGACGATGCTCGTCAATACCTTCCTTAGGGTGCTTTAACCGCAAAAGATTCCCATACTGAGTATCATTATGCGCAAAGACCCGTCTACTCCCTCGCTGAACATCGTCTACCTTGGACAGCCAGTGCGTGTATTTACTCCACTCCTCCTTAAAAAGCAGTAGATCAAGCTCTTTACGAAGGTCAGCTGGTACGGCTGGCATCGCAAGAACATCCTGTGCAAACCCCAGCCATGATCTGACATTCTTTTTGACGCTAATTTCCCAGCCCACGCCTTCCCCTCTAGTTTCAGCTGTGGTTTCTTCAATGACCTCAATATCAACAGAATGGAGTTCGGCCATACGAGCACCAATCCAGCGACTGACCAGCGGATCTCGGATGTCATCAGCCGAGAGCGTTGTGGAATTAAAATACTCTTCAATGCGGCCATTCTCAAATGTGCCATAGACGCGGGGGCCTATATGATATTGAGACGAGAGGACATGGAGGGTGTGTAGTTCTCGGGGGCGAGAGATGAGTGACCCCGAGGACGGTCCATAAATCCGCAACAAAAGGGTGCGAATCCCGTGGATGGTTGAGCACGAGACGAAGAATACGGCGTTCGTCATGGAGCCCGATACCTTATAGACCTTTATATCAGAGGGGGTAATCTGAGGATTCGACCATGAGGGCACATGGAGAGACTGGAGGCAATCAAGCAATTGTGCGGCAAATGAGGATAGCTTGTAGTGCCTGTGACAGACGAAAAAATTAGTGTGTGTTGGGCAAAATAACAATGACACGAGCCAGACCGTGCATGGATAAGCTGTGGTATGGTGGACTGTTCTATGTGCCCAGCTTGCCAGCGGTGGTGGCCGAGCCTAACAAATATGAACGAATTTGAAGGTACTCTCACCTTGCCTGGAGCTTGACATTGGTGTGTCGCAGGCCTTCCACTGTAACGACCTCGACATCGCCTTCCTTTAACTGAAGCGAGGCAGATGATGCGGAAGCGCTGGCCAAGAGTCCGGCTAAACTATGGACGGATGTAGAGGATAACGTTCTGGTAATAGAGACTGCCGCCGCGTTGGGGGATAAAGGAGAAATAATTGGGGCTTTGCTCATGATCCGAGTGTGAGAGATGGTGGTAGCGACTAGAGCGGGTCTGAGATTGGAACGATAACGCCTCAAAAGAAAAGACATTTGGTGAAAAGACAATTAGCACACAATAATTCTTACATTCCATATTCCTTGTGGCACGTAATGCATCACAATGCTCCACCAACTGCACCGGTCGTGTGCCATTGGGTCGCCCCTATCCAATTTTCATTTGTTCCTAAGTACACTGGTCGGATGTTACTACATCACTCCGAGTCCCGATGGATTCCACTGACTTCTCCACAAAGGGACTATGCACTGGCAGCTGACCGCTACCCCTGCTGGTCCAGAAATCCGAGCACCCGGTCAACCTGATGGAACAAGGCAGGCCATCGCACATGGAGGTACGAATTTCATCATCAGAAATTCACAACTGTATCTCAAAGAGCACATACGTCCGCCGAAACAGTAAACCTTCTGGAATATCCTGTTCGATTATCACAGGGACCCTCCGTTTAACTTTTGACGCACCCGATGAAGTTCCATAACTCCTCGTGTTGATTATGGGCTCTAGGGTTTCTTGAAAATGACACGCAGTACTGGTAATGCCCTTAATTATCCGTTGGCGAAAACTTCCCATGTCGAAGGGACTCGGACCCGGTGAGCTCTCCAATTCTCACCTCTTACGTGGTGCACAAGGACTCTACCTATGGGTTCCAGAGGACTTCTTGAACTAGCCTTCATTTAGGCACAAATAAATGTGAAATATCTTTCTGAGAGTGATATTCTACTTATGAACATGTCAAGGACTAAAATAGGACCTCAATACCAACCTCACCGAGTAGCCAATTATCTTCCCACTAATATTCACAAGAAAACATACCCCCGGTTGGACTCCGCAATTGACCCCGGGACTATATTGCCAATACGTCAAGTGCGGACTTCGTGTGTAATGCCTCTTTGTTTATTAACTGCAACAAAATTAATTGCGGGACCCTCGCCGATCCTAACCTTGATTGGTTTTTATCTTTTGACGCTCTGGACGCGACGATACCCCAAACCGCCAGGTTCCAAGTCCTCGCGAAAAAATCCAACACGCTGTTGATCCTGACACCGTGATGGTTTCTTGATTGGTATAGAAGATTTCCACTTGAAAGCTCCCGGTCTTAATTCTCATACCTGTATGACGGCAAGGGTTTCGCTATTTTTCACATTATCCTGCAAGCTTGGAGTAGAACGGATGGTTTCCCGAATCTTCCGTGTCGTCTAGAATTCTGGCACCAACCATGGCCGTCAACCATATTCCTTGGTCCGTTATATCTATATACTGGCGACACAAGATGTGTATCCCCTGTGCCCCTAGGCCTGATCATGGTAAGAATCAGATCGTATTACGACCATAGGCTGGAATCGCGGGGGTCGATTTTGTGTTGTGTTCTATATCAGCAATTCCCGATTTACGGAATGGGTAAGGTCATCTCAACAAATCCAGGAGTTTCTCTACGGGCAGGGTTTGCGGGTACGTAGGTGTCAGTGATCTCCTGTTGACCTGTCTACTTTTGGATAATCCTATATAATCAAAATCCCTATGTAATTAACAAATATTATTTTGACTAAAGTCATATCACTTGACTGTGAATATGGGGGTAAACCATAGCTATCCCAAGAATACCTGCAGATATCGATTCGATAACCACGTACCTTCGAACCGCACGCACTCACGGCAGAATGTATACTGTAAAGCAAGCTCCGGGCTCAGCCTTTACCCGACCACCTTCAAGCCGGTTATGGTGTGCTTGGCTATACCTTCTCCAGCCTCATTGTTGGTTCCTCGGACACCGCGAAACTTTGTACTTACTGCTCCGAATGTTGGCGGGTAGCTTTTGGGTGACTCACATTGAGGTCTTGGTGGTTGTCCAATAGAGGCAGAAATTGATATCGACTTGATTCATTCATTTGTGCACCAGCGATTATTGCGCTACAAATTCAGATTCATCTAGTGGGAAAAACGAAGTACATGAAGTATTATGATGCCAACTAGCGTAGGTATGTATGGGGAAATCTCTAGCAGCTGACTGATCCTCCGATTCACACTTTTCTCCTGCCGAGGACGCCACCGCGCCATGGGTATGATCCCCACTTTTAATCGAAGAGGCCGAAGTCGCATCCAGATCGATCGAAATGTTCCGCATCAACAATGAGATCTATTCCTTTGAGTAATAGGGTGTGTTTGAATAATTTCGAACTCACCAGAAAAGCCAGTCCCAAGCATGGCGAACAAACAGTCCAAACGCTCTATTGAAGGTGTCAGTCACAATAAATCAGTTTTATAATGGTAATCACCTGGATTGAAGATGAAACGATGGCTAGAACTTCGGATCTGAGAGTCAAGGGCTCGATGGAGTTGACGAGACTGTAATCGATAGAGGAGCCCGACGTCTGGAACGGAAGGTTTAAAGGAAGGCGACTGGATGTGCGCGCATAAAAAATAGCCCCTGCCACAGCCTACACGGGGATCAGGAAAAGGGGGTTAGAAGGATAGGTTTTCTCTCACCAATCCCACAGTTGCGCCAGTGAAACGGACAAGGAAGAAAGCGCTTGTTCCAGTGGCCAGCTCCTGCGGCTTTAATGCCCTAGTAAACACCTGGTATGGTGCGTGGAATAACATTCCAAGACCAATTCCGGTAAGAAGGGGGAATAAAATTTGGGTGCTGGTCGGGGCATGCTCATTCATAAGTATCAGAAGGCCTAAGAGTGAAGACCGTTTTTAGTTTCACACTGTCAACGAAATGACCATGGCCTTACCGAATCCTAGAGCAGAAATAGAAAGACCAACGGATATTATCCACATTTGGCCACTCGTGTCTTTGTTTCGCTTTTGCCAATATCCAATAAACCAAGCAGCAGGCATGGAGGCCAGAGACGAGCCGAGAGAGTATGGGAGTATCTTGATACCAGCTTCTAATGGTGTGCAGCCATCGGCTGCCTGGGTTTGTTGATGTTCATGAGCAAGAAGAGAAGAACACAAGGAGAAACTAACCTGGAAAAATAAAGCCAAGTAAAAGGTACCGGCATTGAATGCAAGATTGTGTAGGAAGGTTATGATAAGTATAATTACTAATAATAAGTCAATAAGAATTCGATGATCCCAAGAAGTCTACTGACTGGCGGTTCGATTTCAAATGTCGAGGGGGGAAAAAGGCAGTCTCTTTTGGTGTACGTTTCGTACACTCCTCCACAACCGAGAATAACAAATCCGAGACTGATGAGTAAAATCGTGGACGGTGCTGACCCTGAATTTGTTTAAATTCGCGTCTGTCATAATCCTTAAAGGTTATTTTATAAAACTCACAGCCATTGTCACTCGCAAAGCTAAACCCGACGATGATACAACTTGTCCCACTCATAAAGAGGCATCTGAGGAACCGGGATGAGTACAAGGAATATAAAACACGAATACGGCTTACAATCCCCCGAAATCAAAGGTTTTTGCCATCTTGCACCACGAGGCGGCCGAGGACTTCCCAGGACAGACGCCGTGCAGTGAAACGAGCAAGACAAGAAGCGCGAAGAAACAAATGGGAAGATTGATGTAGACTAACGGGTTCATGAGAAGGGAAAAAATATGTGGGGTTCCTACTCACAGCCCCACCTCCAACTCAATACATTTCTTGAGCCACGATGGCCTACAGCGGTTGGGTCACCAACCAGGTTCGGAATAGGCAAGTTGGAAACTTACCACTGAAAAGACCACCAAAGAGAGGGCCCGCGATAGCGGAGCAGCTCCACGTAACACTCAGAGCTTGAGACCATTTTGCCCTCTGTCGGACCTCGACGATCTCAGCTGTAATAACCCAGACGGAGCTAACGATACCACCTCCACCCACGCCGGCTAGAAATTGCAGTCAAAAAAGACAGTTGATATGCAGAGAATATATGTTACCTAGGGCTCGCGCGGCTATGAGCCAGGTTATATCCTGGTAGTCAATGATTAGCTCAAGCCTGGCCTAGATATTGAGAATTGAAATCTACCTGAGCGGCGCCACATAGGAGCGAACCGATGGCAAATATAGTCATACTAGAATACAAAACATTCTATAGGTAAACGTAAATGTATGAGAAATACATCAGATCAAATGGATATCCACCTTGCGGCCAACAAGATCGGAAATTCTTCCGTAGAGCGGCTGGAAGGCCGTTTGTGTGAGCATGTATGCCACACCAACCCACGTGTATTGGATTTGAGATGCCTTCAACTCGCTTGCAATTGTCGGTAAACTTGTCGACACAATCGTCTATCAAAATGTTGAGAAGTGGGTATGATATATATCCCCATCACTCACAGCATCGGTGGTGGCAAGAAATAGGGTCAATGCCGCACTGGGGGGGGACGATAAACTTCGGAGGCAGACAGAGAGTTGAAGATTTACCCAATGTGCACCATAAATAACCGGAAAGTGGATAAGTTTGGAAGAATAATTGGCACGTCATCAAGAGTGGTTGACGATGCCGTGTCTATACTTCTGGAAGACGTGTGCACGGACTCGGGAGAGATTGACGAGCGCGCGCCCGACGCGCCGGGCGGACACGGTGGCCCATCGAGCCCGCGAGGTGCATGTCCAGGCGCTCTGACCATCTCTTCTTGAGTATTCATCGCGCAGAAAGAGCTAACCAGTGAGTTCAAGGGGGGGGTTACCAGAGCGAGGGATGGCTCTGGGCAGTAGTAGCATTTTTGCTTTGAAATTTATAGCGATACCAGTGGCTCCGTGGTGTGGCTTATCAGATCGAAAAAAAGGGGGACCGACATATATTTTGTGCGGGAAAGGAAGTCCTCGGCCTGAACTAGAGGGATATTGGAGGAATTGACATGTCCAAGCACAAGTCGGAGTGCAGAACCAGAGAGGTAGATCTCATGTACCGACCGATATTAGGCTTTAGATTGCAAGATCGACGAGATGCAGCCTTTGTTTGTCATTTTCATGTTCCTTCGTGAAAACCTAGGTAAGGAATGGGAACCACAAAGAATGATCCCTTGACGTTTACAGACTGCCACCGTGATTGGAAACACGGGTGAATTGAAGACTTGAGGAAAAGGGATCGTTTCTGGCAGACAGTCAATTTTGAATAACTCCAGGCCTCAAGGCAAAGATGAACCAAGGAACTGGGTCACCAGTTGAATAAGGACAATCTCAATTTTCTAGATCGCCGTAGATGCAGTTGAAGCGAAGGTACGAGTTATGTTATTCCCAAATAGAACTCGATCGGAGGGCATACAGAATGTATGGTGGTGTTTTCGGTACCAATGCGTAATCGTCAGAGTTTACTTTATCAGAGTTGTATGTGGATCTTCATCATCCTCATTATATCCTAAGGATTCTAGACTATCTCTATGCGGATACTTAACCTGTGGCTCTCTGCTTCTTCCCCTCCTTCTCTTCTTTGACCTCATCTTCAACACTTGCCTCGTTCGCTGGTATGAGCAAGTACGTAGATGAGAAAAGGCGAACGTTGACCATTGATGGAAGACATGCCGAGGAAAAAAAATCAAAAACCAATGAGCCCTCGTATTTTGTGCAACGTACGAGACGCCCAGCCACCAGAAGCGGGGGACAGGTGATTAAATGAATTCGTACCATTCTGATCTGGGGTGTCTTGTGCATTTGGGGGGGCTGTCCCCCCTTGAGGTGTTGCTGCGTTGCTGCCGGTGCGACCCTCGATGTCGTCCGCATAGGCCTGCAATAGTTCTCTCTGCCGCTTGCTAAGAGATCTGGATAGAAAATAATGAGATGATCTTTGGTGGCATGTCATGTAGGCCTCACCTGGGAAGCAAAACGGAGAAAGCGACAAACAAGTCCCCGTTATCCCCGCCGTAAACGGGGGCAACCCCACGTCCTTTTAGAACCATCTCCTCGCCCTGCTGAGTCCCACCAGGTACACGTACATCGACATCTCCATCCAAAGTCGGAACGCGCACTTTCCCACCAAGGAGTGCCGTGTGAAGGGGGATACGGGCCTCATGGTATAGATTGGCTCCCTGCCTCACAAATACCTTGGACGGGGCGACTGTTACCCGTACCAAAAGATCGCCAGTAGCACCCTTCCCAGATATAGCTGCATCCCCAGCACTGGGAACTCGAATCGTCATACCATCCTCCACACCTTCCCCAAATTATTACTCGTTCCTTTCTTGATGGACATATTTACTCACCAGGAGGGATATTAACCTGAACGACTTTCTTTACTCTAACCTTCCCAACACCACCACATCCGCCACACTGCCCACTGCGCGGTATCGTGCTCCCAACACCTGAGCAAACAGTACATGTGCTTGCCATCTGGAACCCACTGTCTATAACGAACGTCCGAGTACCCGAACCACCACAGGCCGCACATGTTGATCTCTTGGCACCTTGTTTAAGACCACTGCCGGAACACGTTCCACAATTTACCACAGGGGAGATATTAACTTTCTTGGAAGTGCCTTTACAAGCTTCTAGAAAGTTTATACCGATGGTGGTCTCTAAGTCTGCGCCTCGTGCAGATTCCGAGAAGCCAGCACCCCGCGTCCTTGATCCCCCCATGGCACCAAATAGTTGATCAAATAGATCGGATTGACCTCCACGCATTCCTCCAAACGCGTTCCCGAAGTCCTGGAATCCGGAAAACCCACCACCAAAGCCCCGAGCATTCGCGAAAGCATTTGGGTCAAATCCAGGTTGTTGTGAAGCTGAGCCGTACTGATCATACGCAGCACGCTTCTTGTCGTCCTTTAAAACCTAGAATTCATGTGTAAAATTCCACAAACAGTATATTATTGAGACACTACGAACTTCATACGCTTCCTGTATTTCAACAAATTTGTCTTGGGCACCTTTGTCTGGATTGGTGTCAGGGTGGTATTTCCGAGCAAGCTAACACAAGTAAATGCACTATAATGTATATGGTACGGGGGACGTACAGAAAAGTACACTTTCTTTATTTCGGCTGGGGTTGCATCAGGCTTGACCCCCAATATTTTATAAGGATCTTTGGGCGCTGCCAGTGGAGAGGTGACATGTAATGAACGCTGGAGGTTCAAGTTAGACTTGGACAAGGGGGGTAAGAATAAGGCGTACCTTGTCGTCCCGTTTTGCATAATTTTGTGTAGAGGAACAGATGATTCTATCCCGAAGACATTGCGATCGGTAGAGGGAAAAAGCCCGCGAAGTGGACCCGGTCTTTGGCCGCGAACAAGAGTAAAATGCAATAAAGGATACTCCCTGAGTAGGCAAACGGGGGGGCATGTGATTGAAATTGAGAACGGGATGAATGCAACTAGGACAGACTGTGAACGGGTCTCAGCAGGCACCACTGAAATTTGAGATATTTGGCCGTATTTACCATCATTGGCTTAGGGCAACCGTAACACGTGGCAAAACTTAATCGTGCCGTCGATCTCCTACAGCCACGCACTGTTGGGCGCGCGTCCAACCGTCGACCTTTGCAATAAAATCTATCAAGTACATCCGTCTTTAATAAAATATGCAACTGTTATGCATCATACCGAATTAGGATGGTAATACTTTCTTCACATGGTTCAATGAAATATATTATATCCAAAGTCCTGCCGCTAAATGATAGTGCTGGCAGATTTCATCTCGCTTTGGGACCATACCGGTGATAAGCTAGCCAAAGTAAGCAATGATTGGACCTTTGACGTCCAAATTCGATAGGGCCTCTTAAGTAACGATCGCCGCGCAAGTGTCACCGTCTACCCACTTATCCACAAGGTCCGAAGGTGCACGTCGATTACTGGTCATTATTACCCGTCTAACATGTCTAATTTAAGGAGACCCGCGCTGATAGCTGTCAGCTGCCTTTGGAATACCTTTGTATTATCACCCACACCACTGATGTCAATGAACATCTTACAAAGTCGATTACAATCATTAAGTGCGGTTGGCTGCGATGGAACATCCAGACTTGCAGCTATAAATCAATTCCAGCATGCGGCTCTGTTCGTGCTTGCCACCAGGATTTTCCGTACGAAACCAAGATTTCATCGCCCTTTCTGATTTTCTCTCCAGAACTCCAAATGCTTATGCGCCGCTCACCTGTGGCTGATCTGGCCTCCACAAACAGAGCATTTGGTTTGGGTTTAACCCCACGATAATCGTTGATGAATCTAGCCTCGTTACCCATCACACGAGCATCTATGCCAATATTAATGTTCCCATCTTGAGTGCGGAGTAATGAAAGATCGTAGTCGGAGTCCGGACGATCATCACAGTGTATCTCGCCTGTGTATGTGTCAAAAAAAAAGATCAGAACCTATGGTTTGTGTATCTACCGAGGTAGTCGATGATATGGGTCTTTGGGGGGATCATTTTGGTGGTAAACAAACCCCATTGACCATTTGCGGGATGGGATTTATCCGAGATGGGGCGGATAGCCACCATTGTACGACGTTCCTCTCGAGCAGGCTGAATGGCCAGCGGGGCTCCTTGAACGGCCATCATCATAGATGCTGACATCGAGCAGTGGTACTGGTAGGAGTGGAGATACTTCAAATTTTTTGGCCAATTAGTTGGCGTTTTGTTCGGTTTGCTCATTTTGGATACAGTAGTCTGTTTTTGTCATTGTTTTAGGGACCAGAATGAATTCATGTATGGTGAAGTACCAGTGTACACCCGCCGCAGGCTGAGACTCGGGTTGCATCGCAAATTTTTGGCGGCTCTCGGCTTGATCATGGGCGTGGGAACCACGTGGTTGCCTCATCCTGATCTTGACTTCCACAAGACTTTATCCTTGCTGTGAAATCTCGTGTAGACAACTCATGGGCAGGTCCTCTACTAAATCTGTGGCTCGTGTATATTGCGATGTCAATTCCAGACTCGGCCCCTCATGGCACGAATACGGTTCGTGGCCCGTAATGCATCTCCATCATTTCTGATCCCATTTTCAGATAATCTACAGGTCCAATGGGGCTCACAGGACCACTACGAGATTGTCCGCAAAGTGGGGAGAGGGAAATATTCAGAGGTTAGCCTCCCACGAAGCGTTGCAATTATTCTAACCCCTTCTAGGTTTTCGAAGGTGTAAACGTGATTACTGAGGAGAAATGTATTATCAAGGTCCTGAAGCCGGTGAAGAAGAAGAAGATAAAACGAGAAATCAAGATCCTACAGAATCTTGCTGGAGGCCCTAATGTCGTGGCCCTTCTTGACGTGGTTCGCGATCCAGCATCCAAGATTCCTAGTCTTATCACCGAATATGTTCATAATGTCGACTTCAAAATACTCTACCCCCGGTTTTCGGACTTGGACGTACGGTTTTATATGTTTGAGTTATTAAAGGTATGACGGTCATGCGCTGGTCATTTAGCCGCTAGTTGATGGCTGCTTGTCTAGGCGTTGGACTACTGTCACTCGAAGGGCATCATGCACAGAGATGTAAAACCACACAATGTTATGATTGATCACGAGCACCGAAAGGTATGGGCCAAGAGCGCCTCGATGACTGTAGGCTGAAGTAACCCTAGCTCCGTCTTATCGATTGGGGCTTGGCTGAGTTTTATCACCCCAAAACCGAATATAATGTCCGCGTTGCATCTCGCTATTTCAAAGGTCCCGAGCTACTCGTTGACTTCCAGGAGTATGACTACAGCCTGGATATGTGGAGCTATGGGTGTATGTTCGCATCGATGGTACTTGGCTTTTTATTTTTACTCCGGTCCGACAGGGTAAACCATTCATTTGCATCCTTTTCCCCAGATTTTCAGGAAAGAACCTTTCTTCCACGGACATGACAACTATGATCAACTTGTGAAAATCACAAAAGTTCTGGGCACTGATGAATTGTATACTTATATCAATAAATACAATATTCGACTTGACCCACAATACGACGAACTCCTTGGAAGGTATCACTATCGCATATCCAATTCACATCCATCTATTAACTTGTTATCAAGGTATCCCAGAAAACCCTGGACGCGCTTCATTACCTCGGAGAATCAGAGATACATTTCCAACGAGGCAATCGATTTGCTGGACAAATTGCTTCGGTATGACCACCAGGAGCGACTCACGGCGCGCGAAGCTCAAGCCCAATCTTACTTTGGTGTGTTTAAAATGAGTTCATTTAACCCATTTGACTCATAGACCCGTAGACCCTGTTCGGACCGCTACTCCCGTCGCAGTCGTAGGTGGCGAAAGTGATTCTGCATCATCGGAATAATTTGGGTGTGCATGTCCGCCCAAGCACCTGGCTCAGTATTTCCTGCTGTAGGTTTTGCTACTTATATATATAGAACCTTGACTTGCTACTCGTGCAACACACCTTTCAATGACAATGTGATATAGTATGTGCTTTCTTGCCCTGGCATGCCCTGATTAGCGTTGCAGATATATAAAGTTTTCTAGCATGAAGGACTTTATCCTCCGAGTTTGACAGCTGATGTTTGACGAACGAATACACGTGGAATCAATTTACACGTGGTGGGTCATTTTTTTGCTCTAGTCTTCTCAGACTTTGCCATCTGTTGTCATGCTGTTTCTGAGGGCTCCCGAGCACATGCCTCAGGTAAACAGGCTACCGAGGCCTGTTTGAGTTGTATAGGAGCCAATTCAATATCTGACTCTCATGTGCTTGTCCAAACACATTTGCCCATCACGCTCGAACACCCGGTGAATCATCAAATATTTGCGCTACCACAGGGCGGTTGCTAGTCTTGTGCTCATAATCCGCATGTTACACAATGTTCTTGCCCTTCCAGTTGCTATAAAGACCCGCGGTGGATTCCTCCGGGTGTCTGCGCCAGCACGAGCTTTTGATTAATCTCTCCCGCTGTGAAATGCGTGTTTCAGTGCTTGCCGTAAACATTGCAGTACTTGGTGCTTTCGCCTTCGATAATAGTCGATATGACAATGTTGGTTGCTCCTTTGCTTGGAGTCCCTCGCTAATGTGCCTGCCCGCCTCACCGTCTATAGGTCGCTGTGTAATCAGACAGCTGATTATTTTTTGTAACAACTAATATTTTTCTGCCATGTTAGATATTGGGGACAAAATTCTTATGGTGCTGTACACGGGACTGATTCCGCCAACTTTCAGAAGACGCTATCTTTCTACTGTCAGGTGGGTCGTATTGTGTTTACAATTACCTGTGTTAATGCAATGTATCAATACAGGATAATGCCATTGACGTGTTCCCAATTGCATTTTTAAATGTCTTTTTTGGCACTGGAGGGGCACCATCGATCAATCTTGCAAATGTAAAGGATGGATTAAAACCGATTGAATTACTCTAAAATCTGGCCAGACCTGCAACCCCACAGACAACGCGACTTTTCCAGGGACTAATCTAGCAAATTGTGCATCTCTGGCAACTGATATTCAGACTTGTCAAGGGAAGGGTAAAATTATCACCTTGAGCTTAGGTGGCGCCACTGGATCTGTCGGCTTTCAGTCTGATAGTCAGGCAACGACCTTCGCGCAAACAATCTGGGATATGTTTCTGGGTGGCAGCTCTTCGACCCGCCCCTTTGGGAGTGCTGTGCTCGATGGGTAAGTTATCTATATAAAGCTCCTGCATGGGTCTCGAGCCTAACAAAACCAGCGTGGATCTCGATATTGAAGGTGGTGGTTCGGCAAGCTATGCAACCTTTGTCAACAAAATCCGGTCTCTTGCCAGTGGTGCAAACAAGAAGTGAGCGTTGATTGCTACGCTTCATATTTTGCCTTATGATCCTTGAAGATATTATATTACTGCCGCTCCTCAATGTGTGTTTCCAGATGGCGCACTTGGCGGAGTACTGAACACGGCCATTTTTGATGCAATCTATGGTATGTATACCAGTCAGTGTTCGAGAAACACCTCAAGCTCGCTGACTCCAATTTACAGTCCAGTGAGCTGAGATTGATTTCACCTACACTTCTTTTATTTATTCTCTCTACTCTTTTGATTTTACAACAATCCATGCGGCCTACAGGCATTTGGACAAGCCTCGGTGAGAATCGCTGTTCTCTAATTTTTTGGACGTCATAACGAAAGCTCCTCAGAATTGGAACTTCGGAATTTGGTAATTCGGCGCAGCAACGTTGTGGTCCCGATTTCATTCCTACTTCAATTACAGGGATAACTGGGCGCGCAACACCAGTCCTAACAAGAATGTAAAAGTTTACATTGGCGCACCCGCTTCCAGCACCGCTGCTGGATCGGGGTATGTAGGCATAAGTACGCTGAGCAACAATGCCGTTCAAATGCGGAAGAGTTTCCCATCTTTTGGGGGTGTGATGCTCTGGGATGCCTCTCAGGCATATGGTCAACATCCCTTCACATCAATATCGTTTATTGGAGCCTGAACATTGATTTGCAGCAAATAACCGTTTCGATAAGGGTATTAAGGACGCACTTACTGCGGCTGGGGGAACCGGCTTCACGTTCCCTGCATGTACTGCTCCAGCATATGTTCCAGGGACAAATTACCCTGGAGCTTCTCAAGTTTCGTCTGGGGGTGCGTATCCACATCGTCCATCTGAACGTATCCTTACTCTCAGTAGGTATATCTGGCAGGTAAAAACCTTTTGAAGTCGACCACGTTCCATCAATAAGATTCCTCTCAGGCCAAATGGTTTGCTTCATCGCAACCGACAAGCAATCCTAATGGTGATTGGAGTGCTAGTGAGCCGATTTTGCACTTTATATGTATGCTACTCTTTGTACTAAACGAATATTCTAGTCAGCGCGTGCGGGGGGTCGGCGATTCCTCCATCTTCTTCTCCCGCATCAACTATCAGCAGTTCCTCTTCAACTAAGTCTTCAACTTCGCCCACGTCTACGCCAACAACGCCAACAGGGGGGGCATGTGCGGGTGTCGCGGCATGGTCCAGTACTATCGCATATCAGATGAATGCAAAGATTACCTATGGGTGGGTCTGGCGAAATCGGTGTCGGATAATTCTCACGTCTCACGTCTTCTCCATTCAGTGGGCATTTATGGACGGCGAAGTGGTGGACCCAGGCGGATGTCCCGGGAGGTCAGTCATCCGCTACCCGTGGTTCTCAAAACCTAATGGAGTTTATACTTAAGGTGCTGCGGGAGTCTGGACTGATAATGGCCTTTGCACCTCATCATTTCAGGCCGGAGAGGAAAATTCTCACGTTGTACGAGGCTCCAACCCCACAACGATTCCCGCGCGTATGAACTCCCGTGTTTTTAATTATTGAAGACTAAATATCAGGCGCTTTCCCGTGTTTATTGAAATCAATTTATGTTTTTTTGGCTGCTCAGCATGGTCACCGTCTCGTGCTCTCCTAACTTTTACCCTTTTGACGCGCTCCTCGTTATTTGCGAGGCTCATCGGTTAACGCGTGTTATTTTTGGCGGTGCCGACAACATGCCGACGCGCATCGCATGGAAAGAAGCCGGAAATACAACTTCGTTCGATGTGCATATGTCGGTCACATGTCGGAATCCACCTATTATTTCCCGAACTGTCAGCGCTTTAACTCTAGCCAGCAGCAAATTCCGTATCTCCAAGTTCTCAAGCCAGCTCTCATGACCCTCATTCCGTACGCGATATACGTGGCTGCTCGTGGGGAATTCGCTTTCCAGTGTTACAATGCCATATAATCCCCCTGTGCAAAATTCCAAGTGGATGTGTGAGTCCGCTCCCCCATAGTACCCATGGTTTCCTTGGCAGCAACGTTCCGCTGTTTCCTGGTCGCGTTCGTTTGCTTCTGGCACTCGGGATCTGTGTTGGCCTTTTCGAATGATAGGTCCGACAATGTAAGCAATATACTGCCAATTAGATATCTTTATTCTCAACCGCGTGGTCATACCTTCAGCTTGCGGTGTATGTCTCGTCTTCTTCACATGTGGGTGCGGTTACTGATATCCCACAGGTATTGGGGCCAAGATGGTGCAGGAAATCAGCAAACGTCAGTCGAGGACTATCGCCGGCAAATGAACTCTTCTTACTCACCTCTTAATTTAGACTTTCATTCTATTGCAACGATGACACCATTGATGCCATACCAATGGCATTCCTCTACATCTTCTTCGGAGATGGGGGAAAACCGGTACTCGATCTCGCCAATGTAAGTGTAGCCATTGTTTTCTCATCGGACCAGAAGGTTTATCGGCTGGCAGATTTGCAGTTCGTCGGGCGGACAGAACTTCCCAGGCACCAATCTCGCTGATTGCTCGTTCCTCGCCAAGGATATCCAACAATGTCAGAGCAAAGGCAAGATCATCACGCTGAGTCTTGGCGGCGCGACGGCACAAGCGGGATTCGACAACGATGAGCAGGCGAAGGGATTTGCAAATACGATCTGGAATATGTTTTTGGGTTCGTCGATACTTTTGTACGATCACTATCATTGGGAGCTGACAATTTAATTTTCAGGTGGACGTGTGTGACTTTCATTGGGTATATAAGCATGTTACTCATAGTATCACTCTAGAAAGCGATACCCGGCCCTTCGGAAATGCTGTCCTTGACGGGTACGTGACCCGCCCAAAAGACTGCCCACTCATTATGCATTATGACACAGTGTTGACCTGGATATCGAAAATGGCTCATCGTCGTTTTACGGGACCTTTGTGGACACCCTCCGCTCCCTGGCGCAAGGTGCAAATAAAAGGTAAACCATCTTCCAGAACCCAGGTCCTTGACGTATCTATGAAACAATGTTACAGATACTACGTCACCGCAGCTCCGCAGTGCCCTTTCCCTGACGCGAAAGTAGGTGAGGCACTCAATAGTGCCTGGTTCGACGCGGTGTACGTCCAATTCTGTACGTATTACCCCTGAAACAGCTTTCCTATCCTGACATCGATGCAGATAACAATTTTTGCGAAACCTCGGCGCCTTGGGTGAGTCATCCACGCGTGCGGTCCTGCAGCTGGTTAATTTATTCTTACAGGACTTCAATTTCGGAACTTGGTTTGTGTTACAAGCAATAATAATGAACAAATCATTGACCCAAACTCAGGGATGACTGGGCGAAGAACCAATCACCCAATCCAGACGTGAAAGTGTATCTGGGCGCGCCAGCCTCAGCGCAAGCAGCGGGTGATGGGTATGTGGACGCCGACACACTCAATACCATTGCACAACAAGCGCAGAAGCAGTACAGCTCCTTTGGAGGTGTGATGCTTTGGGACGCAGATGTCGCCTACAGTAGGCGCCACCCTGACTGGGTCTCTAGCCTCGGCTGATTACACACTCACAGGCAATAACCGCTTCGATCGCGCGGTCAAGAATGGGCTGACCCAAGGGGGTGGACCACGTCCTCCTGCTGGCACGTCACCAACCGCGGCACCTAAGCCAACCCCCACACCCACACCGAGTCCCCAGCCTGCGCCGCCGACGACCACGGCGCGGCCGCCGAAGACATCCAAAACCGTCGATAACTCAACCCCCACGACTGTGATCCAGACATCCACGGTAACGGTCGAGTCCACCTCGTTCAGAGATCCCCGGGCCACGGCGCGGGTAAAACGGCCGACGTTCATCCAGAGCCGGAGCAGAGACCTTAAGCCCGCGCCCATCCGGAAGAGCTCGAGGCTATTCCGAAACTAGCCACGTCTATGATCGCGTTCGAAGAAGAGATGGCGAGTGCCCATGTACGTTATGAAGAACAACGCAAGAGAGCGACCCACATAACAGGCTGGATCTGCTGGTGGGCACAAGATGATGCCATGAATGGATAAAACAAAACTTGGGGTCGGCGGGCTATCTTCAATGTATTTCTATATCTTCAATTATGAATTCTTTTCCCGGCCAAATAAGGCATGTTTTTGCTCATGGTGACAGTTTAGAATTAGGGCACAGAATCGCCATGCAACGCAAATTCTTCCCCTTCCGCCGCCGCCAGTCATCAACGTGCCCCGGTATGGCAGCTACCTAGTATAGTA
>JADNYI010000506.1:0-23871 GCA_015501065.1 Infundibulicybe gibba | reverse complement strand
GACAAAGTTCTAATATTTCCTTTAGGATAATGACTTGGACATCGTAAGCAACGTCTAGTTTGAACTAACTCGCAAATTTATCGCCAGCAGGATTGGTGGTGTCGATTACATCATTCTATATGCGCCGTCCGGCCAAACTGGGGAAACCGCAATTCGATTTGCATCTACACCTGT
This sequence comes from Infundibulicybe gibba, assembly GCA_015501065.1. Lineage (NCBI taxonomy): Eukaryota > Fungi > Basidiomycota > Agaricomycetes > Agaricales > Omphalinaceae > Infundibulicybe > Infundibulicybe gibba. Next base: position 23,697 of record JADNYI010000506.1, on the reverse strand, counting down.
TTTGTACCCGACCACGAACGCACCCAATCTCTCTCAGAAATTTGTTAGTGGAACACTCACATTAGGATATACCCTTAGTGGATCACAATTGTTCCTATCACATCTGGAGGTGTTTCGATCGTTCTCATTTTGATGGACAAAGCCACAGCTAACAAATGGAATGCCCCCATCATTTCCGGTTCTGGCAACTTTGGACAATTCTTCTCTGTTGGAACGAATACGAGGTAAGTACTAGGCTCTTCCCGCTTTCAGCAGACCAATGTGGTATGTTAGTATCCTCGTTGGCGGACCTTATATTGTTCGAACCGCAAATATCGCCGGGAATACCCTTTCACTGGCATGTCTCACCACGTTTCGCGCGCCTGAAATACTTAGATAGTGGATAATAGGCTGGAGACCTCAATGGAACAACGCCTATTGAATTTGTCGTTCCATCAACTGTTTCCTCATTAACCTGGAATGGAATACCTGCCACAATTACGAAGACATCTCGCGGATCTTTCACTGCCACACTCACAAGTGCAACCCCAGCAGCTCCCATCCCTACACTCCCAACTTTGACCAATTGGAAGGTCATGGGAAGGTTGATTCACACTCAATAATTGAGGACATGTGTCACTAATACCTCCACAGTCTCCCAGAAATCGACCCCGCTTTTGACGACTCAAGTTTCGTAACAGCTGATCTAACCACAACCAATGTGAGCTAAACCGTCCCGACTAGTGTCTGGACTATTGATAGACGTGTCCAGTACACCAATCTGCCACCGCTAGCTGGTAATCGGGTGTTGTACTCACAGCAATATGGGTTGGTGACTTATGGTTTACTATTGATCAGTTTGACAACCTGCGGTCTAGCTTTTATGGGGGAAATCTTATCTTCCGAGGTCACTTCAATGCAACCGGTCAAGAAACAGCCATCACGACCACGGTTCAGTACGGATTCGCTGGTGGCTACTCCGCTTGGTTCAACGGGGTTTTCCTGGGGTCGAGTCAAGGCTCGCCAACTGTTAGTATGACCACCGACACATGGAAGATTCCGAGCGGCTCTTTGCGGACAGGAAAGGATAACGTCTTCGTTATTATCCAAGGTACGCACATTTAGTCTCGATGGATTGATTATCTTCATACCTTTGCTTCCCAAGATCATATGGGGTAAGTTGAGACTATTCCACAGATTTCATCCCTGATATATCATGATCTATACAGCATTGTTGAGACAAGCAGTAAGTCAGACCCTCTTTTCCCTGACTGGCAGGCTCACGGAACCCCATCAGCAAACGGAGGAAAAGAACCTCGCGGAATTCGTGGATTTGCTATCGTCGGTGGCAATTCAGTGTTCAACCTCTGGAAGCTCCAGGGGAACCAGGCAAGAGATCTCCGCGACTCGTGCTAATCTAACTATACTATTGAATTATTGCAGGGAGGTGCCGCAAATACACCAGATCCTTTCAGGGGTTATCTCAATGAGGGTGGACTCTATGCCGAAAGAGTTGGGGCTCATCTCCCAGGGTTCCCAGACTCATCATGGGCATCCGGCAGTCCCCTCATTGGTGGTGGTGTAGCAGGGGCTGGAGTTAATTTCTATCGGACTACCTTTAATCTCGTTCGTTCCATCAATTTTTCTCATACATGCGTTAGCTCATTCATAGTTTTTAGAACGTTCCGGATGGCGTGGACATGCCAGTTCGGCTTTCGATCACGCCTAGCGCGATCACCTCTAACTTCCGTGTGCAAATATACCTGAATGGCTGGCAGGTTGGCAAATATATCAATAATATCGGGTGAGTCGATCACCCACTCTAACGTCAATACCCCGGCCCTAATGCACGACGGCGGCTGCGCGTCATAGGCCCCAGACACTTTTCGTCCTACCTGCAGGGTATGATTCGGATTTCACCGTAAATATAACAATGTCATATTGACCGATGACTTCCAGAATCTTGAGGAGGAAATCTGTCAATACATTGGCCTTATCCATTTGGTCTCTCGACGGGACTGGCGCCTCCCTCGCAGGTCTCCAACTAGTTTCTGATGGGACTTTTGGAACCTCTTTGGCCATCACAGACTACGTGTCGCCCGATTTCACCGATCAGCAGCATTTGCGCCCGTGGCTCAAGTCATCAAACCAATGTAAAACCGTGCACTTAAGGATGAGAGCAAGGAAATAGCGGTGACAGCAGGTGGAAAGCACATGTAAAAGAGAAAGAGAATTTAAACTAGTCTTCTTCACTCTGATCTCCCAGAAAATCCATTATACTTCGACGTGCTGTGCCCTAGTGGGATTTCAAATTCAAGGTCATCAATACCGCATTAGCGGTTGGCAGGAGTGATCATTTACCTTCCGTTTTGCGCGGGGCACATCTTCAGAGGCGTCACTCTCAGGTTCTGACACGCTGTCATTTTTCGTTTCGGCGAGCTTGGATTTGGTTCCTCGGCCGGCCTCCCTACCACCGCCTTCTCGAAAGACTGAACATCTTCTATGGGGCAGAGGTACTTCAGATGGGAAAACAGATTGGTATATCACCTACCCATCTCCTGAGCCAATTCTCTCCGCTCCCTGATAGCTTTCGCTTGCTCAATGCTCATGCGTCCTGACATCCCTAGGTCGGTTAAAATCTCCTTTAATTTCTTATCTGCCCTGAGGGCTGGTCGATGTCCTGAAAGACCTTTGACCACACTTTGCGAACGCCGCATGCAACCACAAGCGACTTTCATCAAGATTAGTAGTATCCAGTACGAATAGTAGTTGGCTAACCTTGAGACGCTTGATTGTCTCCTCGTCCTTACTTAACTTCGAAGCAGAGGCTTTCCTTTGCGTGGTTTTCTTGCTTTTACTTGGTTCCTGGGGCGGGTGTTAATTATTGCGTATATATGCCAATTCCAGAACGTCCGACCTTTTTGGCTCTTTTGGGTTTTGGGTGGCTCGTCAAGGAGGACAGACATCTCGGAATCATAGCCTATTTAGTGTAGTTAGCATGAATAGCATGTGTTAGGAGGGTGACGCTCACATCCTTGGTATCTCCCTTGACATTGGGCAGCATATCGCCATCCTTGACCTCTCTCTCGGGACTAGGAGGTTTGGGCTATGGACCCTAGTTAAATATTCGGGAAGATGGATAATTAACGCGACCGTACTTTCTTGATGGATACTCGCCTCGTTTTGGACTTGAGCTGGAGGCGCAGACGCTTCCCCTTCCGATCCAGATTCAGGGACCTCAACCTGGTTCTTTCAAGCCGCGTGGAGACATGAAATAACTGGGATTTACCGGCGATTTGAATTTACCAGACTCCTTACTCCTTTCGCCGGGGCCTTTCCTTTGGACCGCGCCGGTTTACTCTTTCCTGCGGTTCTTGACGTTCGCGTCGACGTCCTCCAGCTTGCGCTTCTTAGTCGTCTGTTTGCGGGTGGGTGGCTCCGGAGATTCCGGTCCCATTTCCTCCTCCTGGAATAGACCAAGCAGGTAGGTTCACAGGCAATTCGTGCATTGGAGGATGAACATACCACAGCTCGTCAATTGCGAATTTGATAGATTTCTTGTACGCGCCTTCACCAAGGAAACCTGTTTAAGAGAGAATAGTTTCTCGACCTCGCCACGCACGATACGAGGGGTTATTGTACTGAATAATATTTAGACTTGATCATCCATTGAAACTCTTAACATTCAAGTTCTTACCCGAGGGTTCCAGCGATTTTCGCCTTGCGTATGACATCCTTAGCAGCTGCCATGAGCTCCGGAATATCTGGTCCCCCCATAGCGGTCTCTCTTGGTTATAGAAATTGTCCGTCGAGGTTGTGCGTCTAATGGAGTTACCACGATCCAGATTCCACAGTCCCGCTATGTAAATTATAATCACAATCATGGGTGCTGTCACTTCACGCGTTGGTGACGCAATGTCACATCTGCGGCCGGCAATCATACTAAATGCTCCGCCACAGGCCTAGGGGGAACGCTGAGGGTAATCGATTAAATTTAAGAGTACATATGCTCTACGACACAAATACATAAATATATTTCCCAAATACTAAGCATTTACAGCTTCGCTTTTGCATCCGTTTTCACCAGTGCACTCCCACGCTGAAGCATTTCTGCACCCTCTTGGACCATGGTATCCACATCACCTGAGCGGGCAGGACCTCGTTGATGAGTGCGGAGACGCGCCCCATGAGCCACGGACGCCCCTGAATAGATTTCTCGGGGTGCTTCTCGAGCTCTCGGATGTGAGGAATGATGCCCTGCGATGTGAGCTCCTTGATCTCAGCCTGCCTGTTACTTTCCCTACGCCAATTCAGAACCATCCTGAAACTTGAGTAGGGAGGGCTCACCAGTCCTCAACGTATGGCGTCTTCCGTACGCGAAGGGGTCGCCCGGTGAAAATGAGGGTGGTGATCGCGTCTTCGAACCCAGCGCTTAGCACGAGGTCTTTGTGGATCTTCGGCGCACCGGCCTCGACCGCAGCGACAAATCGCGTACCAACCCCTATCGCACCGGTGCATCAGGTACCGATCCAGAAATTGATCCCATAGTGAGGACTCACAGACGGCCTGGGCCCCCCACATCAAATTCGCAGCCAAACCCCGCCCATCGTACACAGCACCGGCGCCAATAACGTACACCGGGCGCCCATTGAGGGGGGACTTGTGGCCCTTGACTGCATCCACGCACGCAGGGATTAAGATGCTAGCCGGAATGTCCCCGGTGTGGCCGCCGCCCTCCCCCGCTTGGGCGCAAATGAGGTCCACTCCAGCGGCGAGGGCCTTGGCAACGTGTTTGGGGTGTCCGACCATGTTCATGACAGGGATGCCGGCAGCATGCAGGCTATCGACCACCTGGCGCGGCGGAACACCCACGGCACACACAAAGAGGGCAGTTTTCTCCTCGATAATAACGGAAATCAGATCGGAGAGCTGGCCCTTGGTGTAATCATACTGCATCGCGGATAGTCAAGTGGTGCAATACATTCGGGGTGTGAAAAGGAAGCGTACGTTCGTCTTCCTCGCGTTCCCCCGACCTGCGGCAAAAGGAGATCCACTCCAAAAGGCGCGTTCTTATCCTTGAGGTCTTTTTTGACTGCCTGAATCTACAGGTCCACCATAATCAGATGCCTGCCCTTGTACATGTATGGGCATGCAGATTCCCCCTGAGACCGGGGGAAATGAATCGCTGCATCTGCGCTCACCTGCTGTCGGAGAATCTTTGGCGTGTATCCGAAACCACCGATGACGCCGAGCCCCCTGCGTTAGTGACTGCGGCGGCGAGCTCGGGGCCGGCTGCAACATTCATGCTGTAGATATTGTTGTGAACAAATGGACAAAATAAATCAGAGGGAGACGACCAAACGCACCCAGCAAGGAGGATAGGGTGCTTGATGCCAAAAAGCTCCGTGATGGGGGTCTGAATGACCGACATGTTGCGGGAGGGTATGTTGGGTGGATAGGTAGAAGAGTGGAAGGATAAGGGGGAGATGGACTATACTTATACTATTGGCGAAATATATATGTCCATGTGGATTGCATGCGGGCCTTGGCTTGATCTGAGGGCAGATTCTTGGTTGCTCCCGGTTATCTATTCTAACCGGTCCCGCCTGTTTGTCCCTGATCAGACAAAGGTCTGTGATTTTCAACACCCAGCACTCAGGCTTCTTCGAAGCCAAGTACAATTTCGGAGGTATCAGGTGGATATGGTAATTCTTGATCGTATCAGGCGCTTCAAATCGCGTACGGAGTGTTGACGCGATAGAGGGCCAAGAGTTATTATAGTGCAAGGAGTAAATGAAGTACATTCCGACATTTAAATAAGGGAACTTTTTGGTAGAGGCTGGGTAGTACGACAAGATGGGGGTATTAAGATTGAGGATTAAGAATGAAACCCTGACGACATCATTTTGATCGCTGCGTTCTCGAATAATCTTCCGCTAGTCGTGTGCGTTTGATCCGGTCTTCAGGTATAAGTGGGGGGCTTGCGTGCCGTGCCATGCCCGAGTTTGAAATATGGGCAGCGTTTGAGTCCCGCTTAGGGAGTGGTCGAATCTTGCGTTTGGCTCCTGGTTGCACAGGGGAAGACGAGGAAGACGAGGGGTGGGATGATTGAGTGTTGCTCATGCTCGATTCACCTCGGGAATTTCGTGGGAGGTTCACAATATACCTGCCGGCTGCCGAGACTGAGTGCGAAGCGTTTGCGGATTCAGCATGGTCGTCGTACTCCTTAAGCCTAAACTGACTTGAGCTCAACAAGTCACCAAGTGTTAATGTTGTGCTTACTGATCTTGCATAAGCGACAGCCTTTTCTTCATCTTGCTGTACTTTGCCTGTAAATTATCATGTTGTTTATGCAGGTCCATGTGTTCTTCCTTGGTCGCCTGGATTTCTTGTAGCAATTCCGTAATGTGATCGTGGGCATCTGCCTCGCTTTCGGTCAGCGCGGCAAGAGAAGTAGCGTTGCGGTTAGATTGCGCCATGAGCTGGGCATTTTTCTTTTCGAGCGATTTTATACGTGCGGTAGCAGCCTGCAGGTTCTGCTCCAGGGCTTGGGCAGCGGAGTTGTCAATATAAATGCGTCGCACGCTTGGATGGATGAATTGGTGGTATCGTTTTGGCAAGCAGGTCAGCTATAATATATGATAAGCTTAACGGAACAGTATAATACTGGTATATGATACATACATCAGGTGTGACTGGGGAACGCGATCAGGTGAGCATATTTTTTACACCCACCGGGTGGCACAAAAACAAACGGACCGGTATTGAAAGTCGCGCGACAGGTTGGACAAGATGCATAGGAATCATCACTATCGGGTATGTTGACGTGATCAGAAAGACATTTGGTGCAATACAAGTGACCTTGCCGGCGCACGGAGATCAGTGGTTTGATGGTTATACTAAACAGGATAAAGAACCTACCACAAGGCAGGCAGACCGGCTCCCTAAAACCAGATAGACATATCGAGCATTTCATAGACATATTTTAGTTAGTATCGACGACGGGAGGTCCTAATGTTGGTGGTGTGTTAGTAGTTGACTTGCCTGGGCGAGCGCCGAGTTGTCAATGGAGGAGACTCAGACAATAATCAGGAGCCTGAAGCCACGTGATCTTGGTCCAGCCAATCATGCGCAAGCAACGATGATGGCCCAAATGGACTAGCAGCGGCGACAGTGATTTAGTAAAAAAAACAATCATTTCAGTCGTTTGTTAACTGGTTTGACATTCCTTTCTTGCATCCCTCTGGTCAGATTTCTTTCAGTGAATGTCTGGTCCTTCGAACGACCATCGCCTTTCCCCTCTAAAATTGACCCGTGATCGTTCGGTCTCCCGTCCATCTTCACGAAGTTCTCTGCATTCAAATCGTACAGCCAGTCCTTCCATTCCGCTAGACGACCCAGGTATGTTTCGCAGTCGGCCCTTGATGTTTGGTTGATCACGCTCAAGTATCCGTGCGAACGCAAATGTCAACGCTAAAACATAATATCAGACACCAACAGGCCCAGCTCATCTCACTCGAGAATATCCTCCTTCGTGGTCCAAGACCCCTGCCCGAGTTTCCAGACATTATGACGGCCTCTACACCCCCACCGTCGTCATATAATTCCACATCAACCAAGGTCAAGCGCCGGTCGAGTTATGATGTTCTGCAGGGTATCGCTGGCCCAGATTCAAGCTTACCCCTTCCACGGCGCGACAGCTTCGCCATGGATGACAGTGCCAGTATACGTGAAGGCATACCAACGTCATTCAACTCTTCTGTCTCTTCAAGTCCACCCGCGTACAAGCGCGTCGCCAGTCCTACCCGAACGCTCAGTCGTACGTCGTTTTCATGACCTTTTTACACAATGTTCACCCTCTTAACAGGGATACCAGTTGCCTCAGTTGGTTGGTATCATTTTTACTTTTAATTTATTCTCCCTTTCTCCCCCCATCCCCTCTTTTCTAGTCTCTATTTTTCCATGTATTTATCCCATTTATCCTCATGGTTGCATACTCATAGGCAACGCCCGTGCCCTAGCCGATGAGGGGCACACTCCCCGACACTCGCCTTCCACGCCTTCCACTTCCACGCCTTCCACCTCCAAACTCTCTCCCTCTGATCCCCCTGACCCATCCTCCCTCCAACCGCCCCCGTCGCCCAATCCGAACCGTCGAATCTCCCTTACACCGGGTGGTACGACTAAGGTACTCGCGGATCTCCAGACTGGGGTCGTCAACGCTCGCAACGCCCTCGAAAACACCAAGGCGCAACTCCGGCTGTCCCAGCGCAGCGTCGCACAATTGACCCGGCAGACGGAGGACCTCAAGGAGGGCCGGGAGCGCTTGCGGCTAGAGAACGAGGGTCTCAATAATGTCGTCGCACGCAAAGAGAGATTGCTGCAGGAGGTCCGTGCTTTCTCGCATCAATGCATCTGCGGCTCACCCCGTGTTTGTAGGTCCTGGAGCGCGCGCGCAAGGCCGAGTCAGAGGCCGCGACCCTGAAAACACAGCTGAAGGCCGAGACTACTACATCCAAAAAATCGCTGCGGGAGATGGAGTCTGCGCTTTCCGAATCGACAGCGATCTCGCAAAAGGCAGAGCGCGAATACATCACCCTACGCGACAGTATCAAGGGCCTCGTAGAGTCATGGCGTGTGGACACGGAGCGCCTGCGTGACGAGATGAAGCGCCGTGAAGAGAAATGGCGTACAGAAGCGGAAACCGTGGGGAAGAAATACCGCATACTTGTGGAGGAGGTGCGAGTGGCACAAGAGGCAAGAGGCAAAATCGTGCGGCTAGAGGAGGAGAACAAGCGGGTTGGAAAGGAGGTCGAGGAGGCGTGGCGAGAGGAGATTGCAGAAATGAAGCGAGAGGTAGAGAAGAGCAAGCTGGAGGGCGAGCAGGCAGCGGGGACTGCACGGTCAGTGGTATTTTCCACAATGAAACTGATAGCTGATCCCGTACAGGGCACTTGCGGACGAATTGGCGCGGCTGAAGAGGCTCATGCAGGCTGCTGGTCGGCCTGCCAGCCTTGACGGCATCGTGTCTTCTCTATCACAACTTTCTATCCCAGAGGACGCGCCTTCATGAAAAACTACCTACATCGGACAGGACGGATGGACATGCCAATCACCTTCATTGCTCCCCCTTTGCGTACCAAAGTTAACATACCCCACACCCCGCATTATTTTTTCCCTCGCTCTTCGCGCTCTGCAGTACCCACACTCATTGTACATCCTCATGTTTCACTCGTTGTCAAGTCTCTGATATACCTCCATTCACGTAAATCATATCTTTCTGGCCAGGCATATGTGAGTGGCTTTCTCATGACCAGTTATCTACGGCCCACAGGAGGCCAGCCCCAGGTGGGTGTTTTGATTCATGATGCTATTCGCTTCCGTCCTGGTTGAGGCACACTATATCACTCACCGCCCTCATCTGGCTTGACAACTTAATGATAGCAGTTCCGTGATATATAGTCTAGCGAATTGCACCCCAGGCTTCCTTGCAGGTCCCCGTTTTCCTTGAAACCCTCAATGGAATCTAGGATGGGATCGGCGCCTCGCGCGCCCTCGGGATTCAATGTGCTACATACCTTCCAGTCTGCATGACACAACGGCCTATTGAGCTCGGTTGACGGAATCCCTGGAGATCGCGCAAGACCGGGAGAAAATCTGATAGACTACATTGCCATCCGCGGGATTGCAGCTCATAGTAGTACAGTATTAGTATAGACGAGGCGGTGGGAATAGGAAGCACCGAAGACGTGTGTTTATACATGGTATCATATGCGAATGTATCCGTTATCAGAACCGAAAAAATTGCCACACTCCCCTAGGCCGCCGCGACGCGCAGAGCCTTCTTTGTCTAGCCTTATAATACGTCTCTTGTGCTCTTGCCCTTATTACCCATCTCCTTCGCCCTTGTTCGTCTTGGTTCTTATTTCATGGATGATATCAGCACTCCATGCGTTCCCCAGATTCTGCCTCAATGGCCGGGACGTTCTAGGCCTCATGCCACATATGTGCAATTACATCTTCGTGCGGTGCATTTCCAGCGAGAAACCGTGGCACCTGGTCAGCCACTGCGGACTTCGGCTCAAATGGCTAGGCACCGGTGTGGTAGACTCCGCAGCAGGTGCATCGGGCCACGGTCACTGGGCAGAGGATGGGGGGGCATCGGGCGGGTATGAGCGCCGTGAAGCGTTTGTGGCAGATGTTCCGGAGGGCGGGGCTGCGCGAAAACGGGGCTAGAGTGCCCCAGGTGCCGGTCCTTGGGCGCCGCAGCACGAGCAGCACGAAAGCGAAGTCCAGCAAATACAGCGGCGGGTAGGATCATGGGAGTAAAACACGCGGGAGTAGGAAGGCTGAAGGGGACAAGCTAGCACGGTTTAGCTCTTCAAGCGCGCCGGAGGGCCCAGAATTAGGAAGACAGAGTGACTCGAGATTGTCGTGGGGACCGCGCGCTCGACGTGGCCAGCGGGGGGTCCGCGCATGCTCAGCAGGGATGTCCTGGGTGTCGGGGTTGGGGAGGTTAGAGTTTCCAGATGCATCTCGGAGTAGCCGTATCGTTGCTGGGTAAATGGAATACTCCCGCTACACTGCAGAATCTCGGCAATCGTCTCTGCCGGTGCTGGTATGCTGTCGATCGGCAAAAGGCTTTCATGGCCTCCACCTCAACCAGAGTTTCACCCGTGGCGGCCAAGTTGATAGACAGCTCCTGTGCGTCCCCTACGGCCTCTAGCTAACTATCCTTGCTTGCGATGATCTTCTCCGTGACGACCTCATCAACGGCCTTGGCACTCCGACTCGGCTAGAGTCTAGAGATACGACCCGAATGGCCAGAGGTGGCGACGGCAGGGAGATATCGGACATGGGCGAGCCGGGAAGGACAAACCGAGGATACGATGGGCCAGGGTTTCAAGTTACCGCCTGCAGGCTCGGGATGTGTTTCACCTGAAACGAGACGAAGCGAGTGTGATGGGGCACAGTAGGGCGGGATGGACTGGGCGGTCCACAATTCCATCCGTGCGTCCATGCACAACTCTTGAAATTTGAAATGATAATGACCAAGCTGGTGGTAATGCCGCTCGGGGTCGGAGTCCCGGACTATTCCAGCGGCCCGGACGCTTTACACGTGCCTCCAGCTGCTTACTCACCGCATCAGTGTTACGCACTCTCATTCAATATCATATATGGCCGACCCCTTCTTCGACCTGTACCACTACCTTCCCGATTAGGCCAATAAAGCTTTTCTGTATTCCCAACACCGAAATCAATTAGTAGAGGGTCAGTCCTTACTGACACAGGTCTGCCATGACCAGCAGACGATCTGGCCTCACCCCCGAGGCTGGACATCGTGCCGGCGGAGTGGCTCGGGCCCCGGCCCAGGCTGCTCCGACTCCTTCCTCAGCGTCCCAACCGTATCCCACTGACCCTGCGCAACGCGAAGCCTCGAAAGAGCGCTCACGGACTCGCACGAGGACTCCCACACCCGTTCCCGAGGATGAAGACGACATTGGGCGGGCTGTCCGCCTGCAGCGTCTACAGACTGTTTCGGCCCCCCCAGACAATAGGCGCCCGTCTCCGATTGCCCCCGAAGCTGGGGAATCGGCGCCCGGACCATCTGCGGAGAAGGCTGCCGACGAGAATTCCGACAGTAGCGACGAGGACGCAGAGATGCCTCCCGTCGACACTGTATACCTCAGTCTCCACAACACGGATAGGAGCTCCGACGTTGTTGATGCCATGACCGACGCCCTTGCAGACATTGCTGCCTTTCTGCGGGACAATTCCTACATAACCAATGACGGTGACGGGATCACCGACAGTGAAAAAGAAAACCTGGTGGCCAAGGCTAAAGACCTTATCAAGTCCATTCACACCCACGTCGCCCCGATGGTAGTTGACGGCGACGAGGACGAAACCATTACTTCCCCTGCGGCTGCCGCTGCTCTTATGGCCGGCGCCCGCGAATCTGCGGTTACTGCGACTGCTGCGGATCGCTCGCCGGCCACGCCGGCTGCCCCTGCCCCTCGCGAAGATTCTGTTCCCCCCAGACTGTTGGCCCGCATTGGCCCCCCCCCTGGAAGCACTGAGCCCACCTCCTCCGACCCGAAGCGGAAGAGGTCCCGCAAACGAAAACGCAAGGAGCGTGACCCCGACGCTCCCCGCCCACCACCGATGTCGTACGCTCAGGCGACAGCCCAGGAGGCCGCAAGGTCCAGGGCTCGCTCTGTTCAGACCCCCCCAGGGGAACCACACCCGCCCCGACCAGTGGCGCCAGCTCTCGCGCCGGCACCCCAGTCCCCTACAGATCCATCGATGATCTTCGATTGTCGCTCCCCGGTCTTTCCGGCGCGGAGCTCCGAAGTATCCACGAATCCCTTTACCCGTTGATAGGACACTGCGGCCTGTGGGGCAAACCAACAAACCAAGTGCTTCGCAGTTTGCGAGTGGGTGTCTTTAGTGCAGTGAAGGCCTGATCTCCAAGAGCTATGGAGATCTTCGCAAGCTAAGGGAATGAACGCGAGACTCGAGAGCTCTAATGCGAAGGGGAAGTTGTATTATGCATGCTATGTGCGACTCTATATAAATCGGAGCTACGCGGGCATGAGGTAGTATGTATGTAATGTACGATAATCTGTAAGATAAGGAGAAACTATGCGATCACTATGGTAAAGATGCGATCTGAATCGCATCGAAAGCGCGATCTCCACGCGTACGAAGCGATCAGTGATCGCGCATTAGTCGCGCGATGCGAAGGTAAGTACGGAAATTAGCTACAATGACTAGAAATAGATGCGAACTGATGCTAAACCATAACCATGCTTATCACCGTCCGGTCCCCTCAGGCCGGGCCCCCTCCCTTCCAAGCGCAACGGATCTGCCACTCAGGTCCTCGTCTCGTTCGCTGGCCACCCACCCAGCGTGTTACACCGCCCCACCATCCGTCAGATGGTGGACGACTTCTCGTCTGCTCTGTTCGGGACGCCCGATTCCCCGATCAAGGCAGTCAAGTTTGAATGGCTCCCGTCTGGCGACGGCAGAGTCACACTTGACAAGGTCCCGTCTGATGCCACAGTGATGTGACACTGCGGCCAGGTGGCAAAACCAAACCTAACCTGTGTGTTTCGCAGTTTGCGAGTGGGTGTCTGTTTAGCAAGAGATGCCTAGCCCAAGTTCGACGAGATCATAAGAGGGCACTGCCCTAAACGAGAGTGGAATGCGGAAGCATGCGAGATGAGCTTCGTGCTCTAATGGGAACTTGTATTAATGGTTGTGGCTACTGTCTCTATATATTGGAGCTATCGGCCATGAGGTATGGTAAATAGGTAAGGTAACTATGTAATGTAATGCGATCCGAGTGCGAAGTGCTGCGATCAATATGTGGGGACTTCGGCTGGAATCGGAATTGAAGCGCGATCTCGACGCGTTCGGAGCGGAATGGGTGCGATCAGTACTGTAAGAGTGCGCCCAATGTGCCCAATATCAGTAGAGATGTGAGCTGCGAACCCCTAAACGATAAGCTTGCTTATCAACGGTTGAGGCGATGCTTCCCGTGGCCCAGGCCCTCTCCTCCGGGGGAATGCTACTGGTCCGCCTCGTGCCTTATCTGCCTACCGGCATGATAAAGTTCACGGCAGTCCCTCTCCGTATCGGCGGTCAGGAGGTGACTCCTGACATGTTCACTGAATGCCTCCGGCGCAAGGATGTCTGGCGTGATGCCAAGCTCGTTGCCCCGGTCAAATGGATCTACCGGAACGAGGATGGTCGCTACGGCACCATCCTCGTCCAATTCGTTGATGTCAAGAAGGGAGCGGTTATCCGCAAACTCCTCAAACATTTTGTCGAAATCGGCCACGCTCTGCTGTGGCCTCGCCAGTTCTTCCCTAAGGACAAAGTCATCCGGTGCGGGAAATGTCAGCAATGGGGCCACTCCAAGGAGCGCTGCCTATCCAACAGGCCCGTCTGCGAATATTGTGGAGGTTTCCACCACGTCGAGATCACTCGGACGTGGCGGAATGCTGCCGAGGTACTCCCCCGGGGACGGTGTGCTCGCACCCTCCCCGCTGTTCAAACTGTCATGAACCCCACCAGGCCAGCTGGTACGGGTGCGATTTCGCGAAACACTCCGGAGACTGGGATTGGATCCGTCTCCGTTACATCTCCGTCAACGCCGAGGCCCGCCAGGGCTTCGACCCATCTGCGCAGCCCACCACGTCGCAAGCGGCCCGCGCCACTGGTACACGCCCGAGAGGTGGCCGCGGAGGCCCCTCCGGCTCTCAACGTGGAGGTCGAGGGACTGGCAGGGGTCGAGGCGTCACATTTGCGCCTCCCACTGGTCAGACCCGCGGCCGTTATATATTTTCGGAGTCTTTGAATTATGGAGCTACGATTTCTTTTTCAAAACATCAATAGGAACAATACCCGTTTGCAGGATATACTGGACAATAGTGTATCCAATTATGATATTCTTTTTATTCAGGAACCGCGACACTACCTGATTAGAAACATCCCATTGTCGTCTAACGCGGATGGGGACCCAATTTCGGGTTTCCCGATCCACCCGTCCTGGTTACTCATGGAACGTGGAGGCCCGGCTCGCGCCATTGCCTACATTTCCAAATCTCTTCTCTGTCCAACCCACGTTGTGCTCTCACATCGTGGATCATCCCGACATCGTCATGTTCTCCCTTTACAGGGATGGACAGACCCGTCCCATGTACTTCCTGAACGTATACAACGACGCTGAGGGGTCCACCGTGGCCTACTTGGAATCCGTTGCACACGTCCTGCCCCCCTGACCTTGGTTCAAGGGGATTTCAACCTTCATTCGACTTTGTGGGACCCCACTCTCCCAGTCGGACTTGAAGACCGCTATCAGTTCCACTAGACCACATGCTTACAGCGAGTGGCCTCTCCTTGGTCAACTCCGACCATGGTTACACTTTCCATAACCGCATTGACGGTAACCGGTCATCAGTCATCGACCTGTCTACCTGGAGTCCGCCATCGCTCAGACTGGCGGCTTTCGCTTCTCCAATCTTCCCGATGCCAGACATCCGTCGGATCACTCCGTCCTGGAACTGGCATTCAACACTGACATACAGCTCCCCCTCCCCAGGCTCGCCTTTCGCGGGACTCCGAGGGGGAGAGGCGTTTATCTCGGACATTCGGCAGGCGATCTCCGATCTGCGGCGCTCATCCCTGATTCCCACACTGCTCTGATGCCGCTTCGTCTCTGCACGAGGCCATCAAGGTGTCGTTTGACCTGAACTCCAAAGTCCCGAGGCCCGGCTGCCCCCACACCCCCTGGTGGAACGCCCGGTGCTCCGAGGCCGTCTCTGAATTTCGCAACAGTGGGTACTCCCACGCTGCTAACAAAGAATACAAGCGGGCCATTCGGTCCGCTAGACAAGAGTATTTCGCATCCAGAATCAGCGAGGTGGCCCTAAAGGGCTGGGTTTATGACCTCATGAACTGGACCAAAGACCGACCTCTGCCGGGACACCGCACCATGAAGGTGGACGGACAGCCGGTGACTTCCCTCCAAGAGCTATGGCCCGGACTCCAGCGGGCCTTCGCTTCTGCCGCTGACAGACCGATCGATCTGTCCCACTTGGACTCTGCTCCGACGTGGGACACCCGATCTTTCCCCGACTTCTCGCCTGTCGAGCTCCGCGAGGCCCTGCGCCCCACGTCGAACTCCAGCGCGCCCGGACCTGACCACGTCACATGGCGACTCCTCAAGCTCGCCCTTGGCGAAGATACCTCTCCTGCATCCCTCGCTCTGCTGCATTTGTTTAACGCCTGCATTCGGACCGGGTGCTTTCCCAAGTACTTCAAGGAATCTCTCTCGGCCATCATCCCGAAGCCCAAAAAACCTGATTACTCAGCGATCAAGGCATACCGCCCCATCGCCCTTCTCAATGTCATCGGCAAACTGTTGGAGAAACTCATCGCCAACCGTATGCAATTCGATGGAGTTCGTTTTGGCTTATTCCATCCCTGTCAGTTCGGCGGCACTCCTCAAAAGTCAACTGAGGATGCCGGCATTTTTCTGGTTCACATGATCCGACAGGCGTGGGCGCGTAAGGAAGACACCTCATGCCTCGCCTTCGACATCTCACAATTCTTCCCATCGGTTAATCACCGTGCCCTGCTGCACGTGCTGGCCCGCATGGGCTTCCACCCGACCCTGGTTGCCTTCTTCGAGGATTACCTGGTCGGCCACACCACGAAATTCAAATGGGGTCCCGCTGTGTCAGGGCCCCATCCCATGAGTGTCGGCGTCGGCCAGGGTTCTGCCCTGTCCCCCATACTCGCAGGTTTATACATCGCTCTCTTGCTGCACATACTTGTGCCTCCTGATCATGCGAACCCAGTCGGCCTCTCCGTCTATGTCGATGACGGAGTCTTTGTGGTCTCCTCGGCTTCCCTCCTCTACAACACGGAGGTGCTGTCCCGCTTCTATCAACACATGAGCGCCGGATTCACGGCCCTCGGTCTCAAAATCGAGCACGACAAGACGGAGTTTATCCACTTCACCAAGTCAGGGCTTGGCCCTCCCGTTGATCTCGGCGAGGCTCCGTTCACCGGCGCCTCCCCACTTGTTCCCCAGAAGATATGGCGGTATCTAGGTTTCCACCTGGATCAACGCCTTGACTTCAAATACCATGTTAACTTCTACGCAACGAAGGCGATGTCTACGACTCGCTCCATGCTCATGCTAGGTAATTCGTCCCGAGGCCTCTCCCCCAGCAATAAACGGCTGCTATACCGCATGTGCGTCATCCCCCTAATGATGTATGGCTTTCGACTTTGGTACCGCCCACATGGCAAGTCTGTCAAGGGCCTTCTCAAGCGCCTCCAGACCATCCAGAATTCCGCCTGCCGGTGGATCCTGGGCGCTTTCCGCACCACACCTGTCCACGCACTCGGGGCCATGGCCGGCATCGTTCCGGTCCATTTCGCCCTCCAACGCCTTTTCCTCCGATCCTGCTACAGAACGCGCACACTCGCCCGCTCTCACCCCACACTGGCTATACTCCCCCGCGGTTGGACATCCAACTCCAGGGCCCCCATCTCCACTTATTCCATCTGGCCTGACGATACATATCAGTCACCCATTTGATACATCGACCAAGTCGCGTCCGGGGCCGTCACAGAACGGTTCCACACTTTCTCCAATGAAGCCCGGCCCGGGGACAGGATCGTCGACCTGTTCGTTCCCGGACCACATCTCCGTCGACATCTCCCACCCAGCCAAATCGAGCGATCTGTTCCCCCAATGGCTGCGGGACTTCAACATAAGGTTATCTGAAGCTAAGGGAGACCCGCTCTCCCTCGTCTTTTTCACCGACGGGTCCGTCCAGGACCCGGAACGTCTTCAGAGTGGGTCAGCCTATGAGGGCTATTACCTCGGCCGCAAGATTATCTCTTTCAAACGGAGTTCTGGCAAACTCGTCTCCAATGATACGGAGATGATTGCCCTATCGGCATGTATTGGCTGGGCGGCTGTGGCTGGGGCTACAGCTGTCCATGTTTTCTCTGACTCCGAGTTCGCCCTTAAAAGCATCCTCGACACTGGTTCACACGCTCAGCAGCAGCTGTCTGTCAAGACATGCAAGCTCCTTCGTCGTTGGTTCACAAATAACCCGGACTCGCACCTGTACCTACACTGGTGCCCTTGTCGGATAATTGGAGTACCGATGCTGGAATGCAGGTCTACAGATCAGAGATCAATCAGATAGCAGGGTTAGGTGACCCTGACACTGTGGTAGTTAACCAGGTAGATACTGTTGTATTCCAGTAGAGAACTACTCTACAGGGATACATGATATATATACTACATAACAGTGGCTGTGTAGCTACTGTATATGTATCGTGAGACTGAGTTAATCATAATGGTGAATGATGATGGCATAATGGTGTGATATGGCGCAATCTGATCAGGTGATATCTCAACAGCCCTGGCCACGCTGATATACCCGAAAACGAGAGTGTGGATGCCTTAGCCAAATCCACATGCGTCCCCCACACTGAACACAGTCGCCAACAGATATCTCTCGGCTACGCAAAAAGAAAAGCGTCGGCCGACATGCTTGAGAGCTGGAGACAGTTTTCGTGCGTCGCCGGCAAGTTAGGCGGCAGTTTCCTGCTGCGTGGTAACAAGACCTTTCCCCGCCAGACGACAGGTGGGGGGGCGGTCTTATCAGATGCCGGCGAGGATAATGACCGCTGTGCGCGTTCAGCGCGGGCCATTTCCGCCCATGCCCCCACTGGTGAATACCGGACCCATTTCTTCCCAAACAAACCGGTCAACTGTCGCAGGTGCGAAGTCCCGCAAACCCGACAACACATTTATTCGACTGCCCCCTGTATTGGCGGGACACGAGCAAAATCCGTAACGCTGTCCAACTCGGATGCTCTGCAAAGGGCTTCGAGTGGTTCAACAAATTCATCAAGAAGAATCCGAAGGCTTTCTCCTTTGACCACGCTGTTGAGATAACAATCTCACTCAGGATATTAACTTAGAATAATTCCGCTTTATTGATTACATAATCGCGTCCAGTCATTACACTCGAGAATACTCTCTCGTTTTACCATACACACACCACATATATCATATATCTAATAACATATATTTAATCCTCCCATCTGCCTCCTCCAACTGTCAACACACGCCCCTTCGGACGTGTCGCTCACTCGAGAGGACGACTTCGTTTACCATCCCGACACTGGCGACGGCCGTGTCGACCGAGGCGAGGATTTCTTCCGCGAGATCCGTGCCAATTTCGTTGCCCCTGAAGACGTGTGGCATCGCCGGCTTGATTAGTCGCCCACACCCACTCCCACATGATTACACTCGACGCTCCTTGGAGCACACGGACCTTAGTTTGCCTACATGATGCGCATATCACCTCCGTTGACCGTCCTCACTTACATAACTGATGGCCACTCGTAGTTACAATGATCCCCTGTTCATTCCGCATGTATACGTAGCATAGCGACCGCCCACTCCTAATATGGGGGCGGTATATAAATATCACCTGACAAAAAAAAAAAAAAAAAAAAAAAAAAAATATCATATATGGCTCACGGCTACCCCGAGTATAGCACTCATGGACCCATCCCCCCCGCAGATTAACCTCACTATCGTCCACCGTGGCGTCTCACATGCCCTTTCATTCAGTCCAGAAGACCCCCTAGACGTGCTGCACACCAAGCTGGCGGCACTCACCAATGTGCCGCAGCAGAACCAGAAGCTCTTGTTCAAAGGCAAGAACATCGCCGCGCGTAGTGAGGGAGACATTGTGACGCTTGCGCATGCGGGGTTGCGCGACGGCGCGCGAGTACAGTTGCTTGGCGCTACGGACGGCGAGATCGGTGGGCTGCGGAAGGCGGAGGGCGAGATGGAGCGACGGGAACGCATCATGCGTGAGCGGGCACTCAAAGCACCAGTCAAGGTGGGTCCAACGTATACCCCAGTACTCTGTAACTCAAGACAGCTTCGCTCTAGCTAAGATCCACAGGGACCGCCTCCACGAGCACACACCAATATCGCTTCCACACCATTGCTGCACTCCCTCTACCTTCCTCTTCGACGGCCCTCGGTCTCCTCAACAGGCTCGCCGATGATCCGGGCATCAAGCACGTCATGAACACCCACCGCCTTTCCATAGGCCTGCTCACCGAGCTCGCACCAGACGCGCCCGCGCGCCTCCTAGGACTGAACGAGAATGCGGGGCAGGCGATCCGCCTGCGCCTCCGCACGCACGCGGGGGACGGGTTCCGCCCCTACCTCATGCTGCGCCGTGTCTTGTGCCACGAGCTTGCGCACAACCGCTGGGGAGACCACGACGAGAATGTAAGTCCGGTTGGTATGTGATGCAACGGACAAGGCGCTGAGGGTCTGTAGTTCAAGCAGTTCGACGGCCAGCTCACGCGCGAGGTCGCCGCACACGAGCGCACGCTCGCGCAGAGCTCACACCGACTGGACGGTGGGGATGTGTACGAGCCCGGAGAGGTCGAGGCGGAGATGTACACCCTTGGTGGGTGCATGACGCAGGAATCACACACGCACGCTGCACATACCCCGCAAAGTGGGGGCTCGGCTCCAGAGAGCGCGCAAGAGCGCAGGAGAAGGGCGGCAGACGCAGCGCTTGCAAGGATGCGCGAGGATATCAGCAAACCGGCCCCATAGACTGACTGCTCGAATTTTACAGTGATATAGTGGGTATTATATAGCTATACATTTATTGTACTAGTAATTTGGGTCATTTTCGCTATCCACCCAAGTGGGTATTTCGGGTAGTGTGTATCATGGTTATACGGTCCATGCATGAATGTAAATGTGCATGTCAGTGTGATATCCACAGTATCGTAATGGTGGGTCCGAGTTATACAGCTACGTGCGACTACGGGCCAGTGTCAATATGCGTCAGAGTGTAAGCATGGATCGGGTCAAAAATAATAAGAATAGTTAAACACTCCTCACATCTCTCATCCTGAATCTCGCACATGCGCCTATGACAAAACAGTACGGATTGACCCGCCTCTCTCAATATGCGATACACCCCTGCTCAGCGGTTCCGGCGCCCCCTGCGCGCGCGCTTTCAACAGCTGCCCAACTACCACAGTTGTTGAACGGTCCACCTGCGGACCTGGGTCTACGAGGCTGTATCGCGTTGGCTGCGGCACATTCACAAGGCTGAATCGCTGGGGTATTGGCGGGACGGGCGGAGAGGGGTAGGACGTGTTTGGGTACGCAGATGCTTGGGAGTAGAGCGAGTCGGAGCTTGCGGAGCGGATAGTGGCATGCCCGGTGTCGGAGCGCAGGGGGATGGATACGGGAGCGGGAGCTGAGGTGGAGGCGAAGTTTGGAGCTGGATACACCGGCGGCGGTGACACTTGAGGTGGCTGGGGAATGTGTTTTTCAAGAGGCAGCGGCGGTGGGAGACCCGGGATGGAGAGTCTGGAAGGCATAGGCGTGTAGGGCGGAGAAATATGTTCCTTGTCCACAGTGGGGTTGTTCCGGGAGATTACCAACGGCTGGATCTGGGGGAGCGGGACCTGTGGCGTGGGCAGAGGCTCCAGGTACGACAAGCTCAGCGGGCCCGGTGAGGGAAAGTGCTGCATCGACTCCCGGTGGCGCTGCGCTTCGGGTACAGGCATCCCTTGCACATCCGACTCGCGGGACCACCTCTTCCATGCCGGCTCACCCCTTGATTCCAACGCGGCGCCGGCAGGCGCTTTGTGCTCGGGCTGGTATGGATCGTAGTATCCCATCTCGGCATCGCCCGGAAACGGCTGGTGTGTCTCCCTCAGTAACGGCCGTGAGGAGCCGAACTCAGAGCCCGACTTGGGCGCGCCGAGGAAAGCATCGACGGAGACGGGCTCCCACCTAGACTGCGCCTTGCGCCGCCGGTCGCGGATGCATGGGAGGATGACGAAAACGAGGAGCAGGAATAGGACGGCGAGCCCACCCGCCGTTGCTCCCGCTATGAGGGCGATGTTCGGGCCGTCTTGCTAGGGGTCGGGGTGGAGGAAGGAGATGGGTGGGAGGAAGAGGAGGGGAGCATAGACGTGCTGGATTGGGTGAAAGATTGGGATAAGGAAGATGGGGCTATGATCCGGGAAGAAGTTGCAGAAGTGATGATCGTAGTCGAAGGTGGAGAGCTTGAAGAGAGGCGGGTGGACGTTACTGGTTGCGAACTGGTCGTCCCTGTGGTTGCAGCTGCGCTGCTGGCTGCCGAAGAACTCATGAAGAAAGAAAGAAAAGCAAAAACGAACTCGAAGGAAGTGGTGGAAAAATGGAAACTGGCTATCCAGTGCCAGCTGCGCTTAAATCTAAACTAATGTTATCATCAGGGCTGCGGTTGGCTGTGCCAGATACGTTTGCCGGGTGATCGTACACATATTTTGTTTCGGTCTCTAGCGGCTGAGCTGCCCGCTCCGTGTGTAAGCTGCTGAGCTTATATAGGAATTCACTAGGCCTCGCGCGACTTATCTTACCAGGTACATTGAAATTCAATGTACCAGCCTCAGTGTCCTGCGGCGACTCGTGAGCTTCTGGGATCTAGATTCAGGTAAAATGACATAATACCTTGTCAGCACTGGTGTCAGGCGCCCCAGGTTCACCGAAACAGATTGGAGTCGCAGAGTTTCTTGGCTTTCGAGGGTTGGATAGGGGAGCGACAGGCTGGGAAATTTCAACATTGATCGCATCGTCCAGCCTCAGAACCAAACAACCAACCTCGGCCATCGCGGCTGCCACTGATGCTCAAGGGCCAAGGCTGCGAGCGCCGAGCTCGGGGGCTCGCCTGCCAAATTTGAAGCGGGCGCTGGGCGGGCGGTCTGCAACACTCCGCACAGCCCACATGACACCTCGGGTAGTATGCAATTATTCTTGGCCCCTCCCTAGATTGTGAGTGGGGCCTCTGAGATTCTGCTTAACACAGCCCCAGATCCAAAGTTGGGAGAAGAATGAAGGGACCTGGCCGTCTGGGAAGTAAACCGTGAGAAATAATTTTTGAACGTCCGCTGTGTATGTCGGCAGGTCTATGAAGGGCATCCTAAAGTATGATTTTTGTTATGCAATTTCACTGTCGCAAACTGGCATGGCGAGCTTGCTACATCCCAGGAAATTCGTTCCCACAGGGTGACGAAAAAAAAAAAAAAACGCAAAACCAGCGGCTCACGTGCCGCTATTACATTTTGAGTCCCCAGCGAGACAAAGGGAGCAAGCTCCCCAATTAACATGAATGTATTTTCAGTGGCCCTTCACCATGATTGCGGGTTATAACCAAATACGACAGTACCCAGCATCAGACCATCGGCCGACTAGCTCAGCTGGTTAGAGCGTCGTGCTAATAACGCGAAGGTCTTGGGTTCGATCCCCACGTTGGCCATGGAATACTTTATTTTATCTCTGAGCCGAAGCGACCATCTCCGTTGAGCTCCCCGTGTAAAAGTATACCTTCAACAAAGGCACAAAAGACATGGCTATTTTAGGGGCTGCACCGCTTTGATTTGTGATAAACACCAGTGAGAGACATTTCTCCTGACTCAGAACCACGCTTGCTTGCTATCTACCATGGTCGAAACGACCTGAATCTCCACAGGGGCCCATGTCTCTCAAGCAACGCACACTCCGGTTTTGCTTCTATGAAGCGCACGGGATCCTCAACTGCAGGAAAGAACAGTGCGCTCACAAAAAGTATGCCCGGGCCGCCATGAGTGACATCGGAGCCGAAAACTGAATACTGTCTGAAGGACCTAGCTTAAGAGATTTTACGGCGAAGGAACAACCTGTGAGACATCAGAGAGAGTCGAGTGCAGAACCCATTAGGAATCATAGCCAAACAACCAATGCATCGCCTGTGCTACCGCCGGTAGGAGGACAGGAAGATGGGAGGGTAGCTGTAGCGGAACCACTGCCAGCAAAGGCAGAACTACTCGAAAATGACCCAGGTGGAAAAAACATCACGCTTTCGTGAAGAAAAAAATGGGGAATGCGAAAGCAAGTGAGTGTCGGACTGCGATCATCTATTCCACGAAAACAATATCCCCTTGGATATATGCTTACGCGGCTTTTTGTCCCAAGTCCACGGCGAGGGCCAGGGAATGGTCCACGATATTCTGCGGGTATTTGATTTGTGTGTATATACATTATTCTTCCACTTCCGCCGGCTAATTCCTCATTACGAAATAAGGTCGTACGAGTACGGA